>CM039511.1:20595417-20700386 GCA_022432975.1 Begonia masoniana
GAATAATTTTAGCGAGTCGTTACGTGCGCTCTATTTTCCCAGCAGGGAACAAGACCGACCTACCATGTTTTGAGAGATTCGAAACTTGATGACTCGCATTTAAAAAATACGACAAGAATACTCAATCAACAGATGTCCCTGTGTCCTAATATAACGAAAAAGCTGGGAAAACTAAAAAAAGTAGCTCAACATTGGAGTGCTCAGTTAGTAGGGGATGCAAGGTTTGATGTCAGAAACGACAACAAACAATATACCGTTGACCTGAATGCATGCGTGTGCAAATGTTGGAGGTGGAGCTTACTAGAATCTCATGTGTTCATGCAACCATGAATGAATTTCACGAGACTGCTGCCGGAAAATTTCGTTCATCAATGGTATTACCGGTTTACATATTTGGCGATGTACTCAAACTTCATTCGTCTCATTAATGGCCAACAAATGTGGCCGGAATCAGACGATGTGTGTAACACCCGAGAAATTTTCCTCTAACGTACGTATAGTGGTAGGTGTGGGTTAATTAATTTATGCTCGGGAGTTTCGGTGGAGGAGTTAGACCGGGGGTGAGGTGAGAGATTTAACGAGGTTTCGATATGGCTGAATGTACGGGAGTTAGTAATGTTTTAATAGGATAGAATTATTATTATTATTATTATTATTATTATTATTATTAATTAAAACAACAGAATGGCTCGAAACCATTCTGTTGTTCGGGTTCGAGCACTCGAGCGCCGATGGCCCGATCGGATAAGGAGGGAGAGGGGCGATGAGCGCCGACGACTCCTTGCCGTTTTCAGGCCAGACGACGGTGGCGCTTCTAAGGCTGCCAGTTCCGGCCGTCTTCGCGCACAGGACCGAACGGTAAGTCCTCTTTTGCCCTGTCTTCGGTTATGTTCGTGGCCGAGGGTGACGAGCTAGTTTGAGCTCCGATCTTCGGCCGAAATGGGTTGTTTCCGGCGTGGGTTTGTCGACCCTTGGACCGGCTATGGTTGCTTGGCCGTGAAGAGCCCTATTTAGGCGAAAGGCAGCAAGCCCTATTAGGGCAATTCGAGTTTTTGTTGTGTGTAGCCTCAGGATTGTGGTTGTTTATGCTAATTGAGGGTATATGTGGTTGATTGGTGAGGAAACGGGTGAGAATTGATGGAAAACGGAGAAGTAAAAAATTTACGATTTAGGACAGATTTGGGTTTTGCTGTTTTTGACCTAGTTATGGCCGTTTGTTTTACATTTTCTTTTGGCAGGTTATACTAGGTTATTAGAGGAGTACGTGGCCGCTGGAATCGTTTGATTCCAATAACCGACGGAAAAGTTATGCGCGTTCGAAGTTTTGGGTCGGTTTTTACCGAACCCAATTTAGTGGCCTGTTTAGTTAGGTTTTAGTTGGATTAGGCTAGAAATAGTAGTTTGAGAGTAAATTGGTTGATTTTAATGAAGTTTGACTATTTATCGTAGGTCAAGCCATAGATGGGCAAAGAACCGAGTATCCTCAGCGAGCTAGGACGCCAGGTAAGTAGTGGATGCATGTTTGTTGCCTTCGGGTCTACACCATAGAACGGTAAGGATTGTTTGCTGATTATTGTGTTTTACTTTGCGTCATGCATCGTGTGTCATGCATCATTGTTTTCTAACTACGAAACCACGTGTTTTACATGTTTGAGTGGTGAGAATGAAATATAAGATAAGGAAAATGGATATGCAACTTGGTCTCGAGTAGAATAGCCTCGTCGGGTAAGTGGCTCGTTGTAGTACCCCGAGAGGGATTCTATTAGAATAGCCTCGTCAGGCAAGTGGCTCGTTGTAGCACCCCGAGAGGGATTATATTAGAATAGTCTCGTCGGGCAAGTGACTCGTTTGAGCACCCCGAGAGGGATTCTATTAGAATAGCCTTGTCGGCCGCGTGGCTCGTTGGAGCACCCCGAGAGGGATTCTATTAGAGATGTTATGCTAAATTACGTAACGTGTATGAAGTATGAATGCCTCGACCTGTTCGTGCTTGAAGGCACACTGAGGATTCTACTATCGATGGGAGGAGATTCGGTATGGCCTTCCCGGATTGTGTTAGGATGTGTGCCTCCAATCTCGCTCCGTGGGTCAAGGCGTGGCCGTCCTGGATTGTGTTGGGACGTGTGCCTACTTGATTCACATGCAAGTGAAAGATAAATGCAACCATAATGAAAAGAAAACAACAGAGTGTGTAGAAACTGCATCTTAGGATTGAGTCGAGGGTTGAGTCGAGCATGCATTGTTTTAAAGTGCATTTTTCCCTACTTGCTAAGCATTAGGCTTATATTTTGTGTTCTATAGTGTAGGTGACGATATTTACCCAGATGACATAGACGAGACAACCCAGGACTAGGCAACAGTTGGTGGCACACGGGGCACACCGATGCGGGCAATTGTCGGGGTGCCTCGACCATGGTCTTCGGGGGATGTGGGACTTTGTATTTTGGTAGTTTATTGTAGATTTCTTTTTATGGAAATGATGGAAATTCATAACTCTTTTTGGTTGATGTTTGGAAAGTTATAGTTAAGTTAAGGGTGATGTGTCGCCCTATACTGTGGACTTTCTTCACTTAGGGATGTTAGTATTATAGTTTCCCTCTTTACTACTATTTGGAGATTTCGTATGCTGGATAGTTGAGTGGATAGTGGAGTATGAGTATTCTGGATCTGGTTGAGGATTGCTTCGTTTGCAGGTACCTAGCATTTTGGAGGCGCCATTTTCAGGCGTTACTTTGTCAAAATTTTCGGGGAGGACGCCGTGATACTTAACGATTAGGTTTAAGGGAAATTAGTGAGTCTCTAGCTCAAGTGGTACCAGGGATGATGAACTTGTGGTTATGAAGCCTGGGAGCCCAAGTTCGAATCCCTAGGGAGACAAAAACCCCCCATTAAACCAGGTAGTGGGGGAAGATCATGAGTACACGTGGTGGGCCTGTGTGGCTGCCACGTGGCAGGGCTCTGCGGGGACTGCACAGACACTTGGCCTGGTCGCGGGGTGAGCCTTGGGCCGGGGGAGTGGGCCGTTACAATGTGAACCAATCGTTCCGCCCGAAATAAGGCGTTAACCTGGTAGGCCGAAAAAGAAAAGAGTGCGCGATGTCGATGAACTGTCTACGTTAAAAATTTCTAAGAAGAAATCTGCGATGTCGTGTGGTAAATGTTGGCGTCAAGGGTATAATAGTCTTACATGTCCTGACAGGGGATCCACTTCAGGCGCTGCCGCTTTGCATGACACATTTATGTGTTTCTAAACATTTGACAGGACGCAGGTACATTTTTATCCATTATTCTCATAAACAAATTCTCATAAACAAACTTTCATTATTTAACTAATATAGTTTTCATGACGTGCATGAATCTTCTAGATACGGCCATGGAAGGGGATGATGGATTACCAGGCGATGACGAGGAAGGGGATGCTGGAACTGTTTTATTTTATGTACAATGAAGGGGATGCTGGAACTATTTTATTTTATGGACATTGTACTTTATTTTATGCATTTTCTCTTTTGTAATTTAAATTGATGTACATTATAGTTTATAATTCAAATTGTAGTTTATTTCATGGACATTTGTACTTTGATGTATTTTAGTTTATGTTATAAAATTCTGAAACTGTTTGGTTATTTGAATATGCAGGAACTGTTTGATATTAGCTATGGGGAGTAGTAAAACAAAAGAAATTCTGTCCAATTAATGTAAAAAATTTAGTGTATCAAACTTTAATGTATCAAGCGTAGTGTAATTTAGCGAAAAAAATTAACAAATTGGCCAGAATTTCCTTTTTTTTTTTACTCCTCCATAGCTAGTATCATCTTGTATATTTAAATAACCAAACAATTCCAGAATTTTCCATCAAACTAAATTACATAAAATTAAATTCCATCAAACTAAAATAAATCAAATTAAAGTATATCATACTAAAGTAAATCAAACTAAAGTATATCAGTCCTAGAATTTTACATCATAAACTCAAATACATCAAATTAAAGTATTTCAAGCTAATGTACATCAAATTGAATTACAAAATAAACTACGGTTGAACTTTTTCTTCATAGCATGGTAGTCCATCATCAACTATCTGCACGTAATGAAAATTATATTAGAAAATAATAATTATAATGAAAATAAAAATGAGGAAAAATGGTTGAAATGTACGTACGATTGAGCATCGTCGTCATTGCCCGCCATCATTTGGATTTCCTCTTTATCGGCCACCATCGGTTAGGCGTCGTCCTCATCGCCCGACATTTGTTGGCCATCCTCGTCATTGCCCCCATCCAATCCAGGATGATCTGCCTTGTACCTCTCTGGTAGTCCATCATATCTTTCTGATAGTTCATTATCCATCTAAGGTAGTTCATCACCTCTAGATGAGACTCCGCCTGCCTCATTTCAAGTTGATGGAATTTGTTTGCCAGAGAGTCTATCTCCGCCCTATTAGTACTCGCCCCCTGGTGACTGTACATGAACGTCATCTTTGGAGGCCCCCTCATCTCTCCTGGACGTCCAGATCCCGTCTGTTTCAACGAGGCCCATTCGAACCAAATAAATCTTACCAAATATGTCAATGGTCCGCTGAGATCTCATCTGCTCCCCAGCCAGTATTTTAATCTGAAAATGCTGGACAATCTTCATAATCAATACACCATATGGCAGGTTCTTGTTTCATGTCCATCTGATCTCACACATGTGCCTTAAAATCACAAAGTCAGGGTCGAACATCCTACCGCTGTATAGTTTATCCATCACATAGAGATCCATGAAGTTAACTAGATCTCTATGTCCTTTCCGTGGTAGAATGGTGTGTGACACCATGTTGTGGATCATGCGAGTTTTTAAGTTCAATTCTGTAGCTCTTGGCTTAGGGGCACAAGGTCAGAGTTCCGATTAATTTGCCTTAAGAACTGTGTTCCCTCAGCTGTTCTGAAAAAAAGACAGCTCCGGGAGGCGTTAGTATCTATCCGTTCATTCTCCAGCAAACCTGATCAACTCATTGACCGTCTCCGAGGTAACGACAATCTCCCTACCCAATATGTACGTCTTGATAACTCCCGACCTCCTAGAAAAGCTCATGTTCGCATAGAATAGGCAAACAATTCGTTCACAGCTATCGCCCCTCACACTGTACACCCCTTGGAGGCCGATTCTGTCGAACATCTACTGTATTTCTAAGGACTTCCAGCCTATAAAATCCACGGTCTTTGAAACCATAACGAATCCAGCTAGAATTGCTCTTCACAAGCTGGGCTATGAAATTCAGTAGACCAAAACTTTGGCTGGTTCGACCGTGGCAGCCTCACTTGCCAGTTTGACGGTCTGGCTTGTGAAGACGTTGAAAGTGCCTGACGTTCCGGAAGTCCACTCTTTCGCCTAACAACTAATCTCTCAACCATTTCCTTATAATTTTTGGTAATTATATGTCAAATTGAATAACTCATGCAAATAAAAAAGACAACCGGTTAGCCAATTTGAATACTAATTCTCAAAGATCTTTAAAAGATGTAAAAAAAGAACAAGAATCATCCAAACTGAACCAAACAAATCGAATCAAACAAAACGAACAAATGGAACAATCGAACCAAACAAATCAAACAATTCAGAATCGAACCAAACAAATCAGGTCGGATTTCACAGATTTTTTGAATAAAAATCAAACCAAACAATTCAGAATAAAAAAAGTAATAACCTAGAGCAACCAAACAAATAGAACCAAACAAATCGAATAATCGAACCAAACAAATCAGGTCGGATTTCACATATTTTTTGGATAAAAATCGAACAAAACAATTCAGAATGAAAAAAGTAATAACCTGGAGCAACTTTTGGTCGATTTTCTGCAAAACAAATTGCGAGTGTCGAGAGAAAATCGTCGTTAACAAAGAGGAGAACGCGCGAATGAGCTTCGAGAAGCTCTCTGTTATGATATAATCGCGAAATCGGACGCACTTAGCGATGGTAGTGACCCTCCGCTCTCGCCCTAATTTTAAACAATTGACGCACTCTCTATATAAGAGTGCGTTTACTAAAGAAAATGGACGGACTCCGTTTGCTATTTTGTTGATCCAACGTGCATCCGTTTATCAATGCACGTAAAATAGAAAGGACGGACGATGTAGAATGGAGGGTGAACACCCCCCAAAAGTGCGTTCGATGTTATGTATCTGAGTGCCACGTCGCTAGAGAAGAACGACAGACGATATTTTTTGAGAGTGCGCATCGTTTGCGGCAAAAAATATAAACGGACGGACTGTGTTTTGAAAGGGTTCGTCCGTTCTCAACAACAGACGGATTTCATTTTTAATAGTGCGTCCGTTCTACGGCAAAAATTCGAGAACAAATGGTGAAAGAACGCACGCCAGGGTTAGATTTGTTATGTTTTCTATACTTTAAGGTTTGAAATGTTTACAATAAAAAAATCCTATAAATTAAGTTTAAAGTGGTAATTTCTCAATTATTTATTCAACGCACATCGCATGTGGACACACATGATCGTGTTTGCTAGCAGCTAGCGGACATTCCCGTCGCTGTATTATTTTTAAATTTCATCTTACGGATTCTTCGTTAGCAGCGTCTGGGAATCCGCCATTTGTAGTATATTGCTCTTCCTTGGCGTCATCTTTTTCAACTTCTTAAATTCTTACTGTGTTTGGATTTCCTGGGGATCGCTCTAACTCTTTCGGAGGTCAAACTTCAATTGCTACACAGTCGAATTGCGGATAGTTGGGTTTTAGCGATTTGTGTGATATTATCTCAATTTTTTTTTTTGTGGCGTTAGATTCTTTTCTAGGGTTTGATTTTGGGATCTGGTGAGTATTATTCTAATGCTTGTTGCTCGGTTTGGTAGGTTTTTTTGGTTCTGGGTTTTGGTTGATTGCTCCCGGGATAAAATCGAAAGCTGCAAGGAATGAGAAACCCTGAATATTGCGATTATCTAAACTTTCTTTTATTTGGGGGTAGTGGTGGGGGTGGTATGTGCGCTTGAAATCTCCCCTTGTTTTCATTTCGGTGTTAGCTCTTCCATTCTTGAATTGAGCTAATCTGCGTGGATAAGAGAGCATCTTTCTTACCCCCGCATATCATTTTCTATCTACGCTTTTATTGTGAAGTTGAAAGTGGGTTTTGTTCATCTACAGTTTGTCTTTGTTCCCCCTCCCTTCTTTCTCGCTTGGAATTTTTCTTCCTTTCTTTCGACCATTGCAACTAGATGTTTTATGTAGATTTGCCTCTCTAGTGGTCAATTTCAAGCTGTAATTAGCGAAGAAGTCAGATCCAATTCATATTTTGCACTGTCGGGTTAATTTCTGTCGATTGCTGTCGTGGATGAGTTTACTTCATGTGTTCGGGTTCGAAGGTGGGGCATCTAATTTTGTTTGTATGCTACTGGGCTGTCCACTTGGTTTCAAAGAACTGGTTCATCGATGGTGGGACAATGCAAACGAAAAATGATTTTCTGGGGGAGAGCCTCAAGGTTTGGCTCAAATTTTTGGAGATCACGGGAAAAAGTTGCAAGATTCATCATCAATATCACCAGTTTATAGGATCTAAGAGAGCGAGAACAACATGGTCAAGGAAGCTTTTAGTTGCTTGGGTGCTTGGTTGGACCTTAGTATCATTATGGATCTTCTGGTACACGAACTTGCAAGCGACTGAGAAGAGAAAAGAAACTCTTGGTAGTATGTGTGATGAGAGGGCAAGGACGCTACAAGATCAATTCAATGTGAGCATGAACCATATTCAGGCAATGCCCATTTTTGATCTCAACCTTCCATCATGGCAAAAGCCCTTCGGCAATTGATCAAGTAATTCCATTTCCTTTCATTTTTTATCCAGTAATTCGAACTTTGAAGTGTGTTTCTCATAACTTAGCTCGATATCTAGGTTAGCTATTTCCATTTCTTTCTTATTCAAAATCTTCTTTGATTTTGATGAAGGTGTTTAATATCATTATTTATGACTTGATAATATGCCATAGCTAACTTTAAGGTTGTGTAGACAACTTTTGCTAGTTACACTGAAAGAACTGCTTTTGAGCGGCCTCTTACAAGTGGCGTGGCATATGCTGTAAGGGTGCTCCACTCTGAAAGAGAACAATTTGAGAAGCAGCAGGGATGGACTATTAAAAGGATGGATACAGTGGAACAAACCCCAATGCACAAAGATGATCATGCTCCGGAAGCCGTGGAACCATCTCTAATTCAAGAAGAATATGCTCCAGTCATCTTTGCCCAGTTTACCGTTTCCCACGTGGTTTCGCTGGACATGTTGTCTGGCAAGGTAAATACTGTTTTATCTTCCCCTTTTTTCTGGCGTTTCATTAGTTTCTAACTATTTGCGATATGTGAAAATGAAGTTGATTATACTTGTTTGAGGTTCTACTTTTTTTAACATCTTAGTAAATTTCCATTTGAAAAGCCATAAATCAGATTTAAGAAAATTAAAATTTCTGTCTCGAGATTACTAGTGATTTGAATATTCGCATATAAGCAGGAAGACCGTGAAAATGTTTTGCGGGCAAGGGCGTCTGGAACAGGGGTCCTGACTGCACCTTGCAGGTTATTGAAAACACAGCTATAAGAAGGGAGAGAGCGATGGCTTTTCTGCAGGAGAAATGAGCAAGTCGTCAACTAAATACCAGCTGAATGAAGAAACAAACTCCCCCCCAAAGCTAGTGTGAAGGCAAACAAATCAACTGTCGAGTCTCCTTTGACTTCTTCCAAGCCAGCATTGCCTGCATCGACTAGAAAAACAAAGGTGAGTCAAAAAGCTTAGCTAGCATACAGTCAGAACGGCCACGAAGACATAGCATGGAGGGTGGATCATCAGTCAAGGACGACGAAAGCATGGGCAGCTCTCAAGCTGTTCCAAGCTACATGACCCCAACTGAATCTGTGAGTGCTAAATCCAAATCAAAAAGCCTTTTTACGACAGAGTAAAACCGATGTGAATCAAGGTGCCACCAAGCTCAAGGCCAAGGATCACGACCCATCACAGATTATGCTTGTATTTGGTGAGATCAATTAGTAAAGAACCAGAGAAGATATGGTGAGCACCCCATTCGCAGATAGGAGGACATGAAGGCACACATGAAAAAAAGATTTGTTTCATCACACTATTATAGAGACTTGTGTCGAAAACTCCAAAATTTGATTCAAAAATATAAAAGCGTGGAGGAATATTATAAAGAGATAGAAGTGGCCATGATAAGGCATAATGTGGTGGAATACGTCGAAGCAACTATGACATGATTTATCTAGAGGGTTAAATCGAGAAATCTCGATGTAGTGGACTTACAACATTATGTCGACATGGAAAAGTTGCTTCACAAATTAATCAAAATTGAACATCAACTAAAAGCGAAAAGGAATTCTAAGATGAAATCAAATTTGAATTCATCTTGGAAATCAAATTGGGAGGATGAAAAGCCAAAACCGAGAGAGGAACCTAAGAGTAAGACCGCGCCTACCAATGTTTTTCCACAAAAAAGACAAGACCAAAACTTTTACAATAACTAGAACCCGTGAAATCAAATGTTTCCAATATCATGGGTTTGGAAATATCGCTTCAAATTGTCCGAATAAAAGAACATTGGTTTTGTTGGATAATGGCGATGTAGAATTGTTAGTTTAAATGATAATGACATGCCACCATTAGATGATTGTAGTGATGTGGATGTGAAGGAATCGGTGAAAGGCAAGTTTTTAGTCAGTAGGCGAGCATTAAATACACAACTTAAGGAGGATGGAGACAATGTGCATCATGAACACATCTTTCATACTGGATGTCATCTGAATAACATGGTATGTAATTTGATAATTGATAGCAGAAGTTGCACTAACATGGAGAGCATGTTGTTAGTACAAAAGTTGAACTTGAAGACCCAAAGACATCCCAAAGCCTTACAAGTTACAATGACTAAGTAAATGTTGTGAAATCGAAGTAACTAAATAAGTGGAGATTACATTATCAATCAGAAGGTACAAAAAAAAAAAAAACTTCTATGTGAAGAGCTAGTGAAAAGCAGGAGAAAATTACAAACGAGTTCCAAAATATTAGGGCAGAACAAGAGAAAGAAAAAGGAAAAAAAAAAATTAGTTGAAAAGAGACCAAAAATCAAATGGAAAGTGGAGAAAAGAAATTAGTCAAAAAAGAGGCCGAAAAAAAGAAAGACAAAGGAGAAAATAAATTGGTTGAAAAGAATAGAAAGAAAGAGAGATGAACCGAGGAAGACATAAAACAAGAGATAAGTGGAAAAAAGAGTGAAATAGTAAGGATCAGTGAGATGAAAAGTGAGGTGATTTTATTTATATATAAAGATATTTATTTTTCATCTAACAAGCTAATAATTTCTTTTCCTAAGTGTTGTGTCCTATTTTGCAAAAAAGTAAACATGTGAGTCTCGAGGAGTTCCCAAGAAAAATTCCTACATTGAGGGAAGTTGAAAAGCAAAAAGATCTTGTACAAGTACATCAATTCCAAGTCGACCGGAAATATCAAATAGGTTTGAGTAGTTACTAAAGTCAATTGGTTTAAATATTACACATATTACTTGTATAAGGTTGATAAATAATATGTCGAAATCTTTATTGGAATATTTTTCATTGTTTACTTTACACATAACTTAGTTTATGACAAAAAAATTTTAGATCTTGAAATCGGATTTTAATGATTTAAAGAATGATAATTTTATTAGATATTATTCACCGGTTGATATTATTGATTATTTTAATCCATTAAATCCGTTGAGTATTTTAACTTTGTCTACTAATAAGTTTGTTATTGTGCATGGAAGAAAAAAAAATGAAGTTATTAGGAAATTTCATGCCATGGTAAAATTTATTTTTGAACTCGGAGATTAGATTTGGCTACATCTTCAAAAAGAAAGGTTTCTTAATAAAAAAAAAAAAACAAGTTACATCTGCGAGGAAATTGTCCTTTTTAAGTCCTCAAACGCATAAAAGACAACGTATATAAGATCGACCTACCCAATGAATATGGTAATGTTAGTGCATCTTTTATAGTGACTTGTCTTTATATGATGCAGGAGATTTGAGGACGAATATTTTCGAAGAGGAAGAGAATGATGTGAACTAAGTTGCCACCAAACTCAAGGCCAAGGATAATGAGACATTAGAAAACTTAGGAGACCCAATGACAAGCTTGAGAAGCAAAGAAATACCCAAAAAGATGCATAAAAACCACAATAGTTTGCTCAAAGAAAACCAAGAGAAAGAGAGCCGTCAAAACAAGAGCAAATACAAAAGAATATGCAAATACAAAAGAATATGCTAAGTATTAATGATGAGTTCACATGGGAAAGCCTTGCAAAAGACCATGAGAAAGTGACATGCCAAATAAGTTTGCTAATTTGGAGGTAGAGAGAAAGTTCTTCGTGTGCACAACAGCCCATGTAACGAACTTTAATTAAACCCTTGTATTATTCCTAAAAATCCCATGAAATTTTAAACTTTTATTCGTATTTTGATCATGCATGCATAAGGGTGCTCAACCCCGTTCAGCAGAAGACTATTCATGTGTGAAAATTTCCTCTCAGATTCTATCACTTAATTTCTCTCGGAATAAATAATCACTTAGTTCTTCTCGGGTTTTATCAATTTAAGCAGTGGAGGAGGATGTTTCTCTCTATCCAGTTTGAACGACGGAAACAGAAGGAAATACCTCTCGGGTTTCATCAATTTAAACAGTGGAGGAGGATATTTTTCTCTATCGGGTTTGGACGACAAAAACCTTAGGAGGCGAGGATGACAAAGACTGTAAGCAGTGTGGACGACTGAAAACTGTAGGCGGTGTGGACGACTGAGTTTCTCTGCCAGAATACTTAACTAAACTTTATCGTCCACAGACTTTGGAAGATGAATTTCTTACAGAATACTTAACTAAAAATTTATCGTCCACAGAATTTGGAAGATGAGTTTCTTACAGAATACTTAACTAAAATTTATCGTCCATAAACTTTGGACGATGACTTTCTTACATAATACTTAACTAAAATTTATCGTCCACATTCGTCCACGTGACTTATTCGTTCACGAGACTTATTCGTCCACGTGACTTACTTGTCCACAGGCTACTTAAACCCGATTCGTCCACGGGCTATTGCCCACGGAACTTGGACAACGACCTTGGACGACATCCAGACTTATAAAATTCTGACTCTAAACCATGCAATACCCGATCGATCGCCCCTTGCTGGCGATCGATCGGCTAGCTCTCTGGATTTTGTCCAGAGAGCTGCCTTCACATTATTTTTCCCTGTACCTACATGCCATTCACCCAGAATTTCCAGAAACATTAAACGTCAAAAATCATCTTCCATTTCATCGATTTAAATATCTACACTATCCAGATATCAAACACCCTAAAATAAGTTCTATACAATTCATATACTTTCCCCCATCAGGCCGACATAAACCCAAAATTCACAAAACACTTAACTAATGCTCCCACGGGTCAATTTGGCTCTAACTGCACTGCACACTCCCACGGGTACACCTCTTCTACCAGCTTATGCGTCGAGTGGAGGAATTTCATCATCACCTGTCTTAAAGTCACCTACACCATAGAAAATAAACTATGAGCTAAGCTCAGCAAGTCTCTTAAATGGGAATGCATGCTATGCGTGCAGAGTTTGTAAAAACATGCATTACATTTTCACCGTTTAGTTTCATAGTGGGAGGTGTCACCGGGGGTTGACTCACCAGATAGAGAGGGTACATCTCACGGTTAGATATCCCTTTCCATCTGCAGGGGGAAAACATGTTCCTCCTCTCAGGACAGCCATGTCTGAACCCCACCCCGACGTGACCGGGATTACATGCATTTCATATCTTTTCATTTAGCATTTCTTTTCATGAAAAACATTTGCGGAAATTCATTTTTCATGCTAGTTCGTAAAACATAATGCATGGACATGGATTTGTATAATAAAAGTAAGGAAAACATAAACAATACATAGAACCTAATTAAAAACGTTCCAACATACAATTCTCCTAAGCTACCCATCCAACCTACACTTAAACAACAAATTCACCAATTATCCTCGATCAACAAAGATCATCCATGGTGTAAGCCAAATCGGCCAAAAATTCCCGAAAACTTACCTCGGTTCCTCAGCACACCGAGCAATATTCGTGAGCTTTGTTCACCTAAACCAATTCATAACACACGACATTAAAACCGAGTCTAAACCAATCGGACTCCATTAGTTTTACTTCTCTATCCTCCATAATCGTAAACAACTCATTATCATCCACAATTCTATAGCCAATAATTTCTATCTTCACGCAGCAAATTCAAATGAAACCCTAAGAAACTCTAGCCGATTAACAATTTTAAAGAACCCGGATAATAACTTCCAAAATGTTAGAGTCTTACCTTGGATCGCGATGGAAGAAGAAAGCGCGAAGAAAACCGATGATCGAAGTGAAACGTCGGTTGTCGGAAAAGAGAACGCGGGAGGGGAAGAAATCGTCTAAGTCCTCTGGAGAACGATTTTTCAGAATGAAAAATCGTGGAAGACATTTGCTTTTTAATAAAAGCTTGAGTGGTTAAATGACCATTTTGCCCTCTCTTGGATTTTCTATTTGTTTGTTCGCCTATTTTTGTTAATTGATTTATCGATCCGTTTTCTTCAAATTTTCTTATTTCGCCATAAATTCCAATTTGTTACTATGGTTCCATTAAAAATTTTCGTTCGTCAAACGGACTTAATTTGATATATTTACAAAAATGCCATTATATAGTGGAATTATAAAATCTCGTAAAACTGGGTGTTACATTCCATCCACCCTAATTAAATATTTTGTCCTCAAAATTTGATTATACAAACAATTCAGGATATTTAGATATCGTATCCTGCTGCCTCTCCCAAGTAGCTTCCTCTACATCGTGATTCCGCCATAGGACCTTTACTCGCGGGATCTCCTTATTGCGCAACACCTTGATAGAGGACTCTAGAATTTGCACCGACTTTTCCACATAGGTTAGCGCTGGTTGCACCTCGATCTCTCTTGTCTCTATGATGTGTGATGGATCACGCACGCATTTTCTGAGCATGGACACGTGAAACACATCGTGAATGTCTCCCATGGATGCCGGAAGCTGTAACCTGTACGCCATAGTCTCGATCCTCTTCAAAATAGGAAAAGACCCTACATAACGAGGGTTCAACTTGCCTCTTCTTCCGAACCGCATAACGCCCTTAAACGAAGAAATTTTCAAATATACCTCATCACCCTCATCGAACTCCAAGTTTCTCCGTCTAGTGTCTACATAGCTCTTTTGGCGGCTCTGTGCTACCTCGATACGTTGTCTAATAACAGCGATCTTCTCCGCTGTTTGCTGCAAAATATCTGGGCCGATTATACTAGCTTCGCCAACCTCGTCTCAGTATAGCGGAGACCTACACTTTCGACCATACAATGTCTCGTACGGAGTCATGCCAATCGTAGCCTGGAAGCTGTTGTTGTAAGAGAACTTAATCAAGGGCAAATATCGGCTCCACGAGCCCTGAAACTCCAGCACGCAAGCTCTAAGCATATCCTCAAGAATCTGATTCGTTCTTTCTATCTGTCCGTCAGTCTGAGGATGAAACGCCGTGCTAAAATTCAACTGAGTTCCCATGGCCTTATGTAAACTCTTCCAGAACTTCGAAGTAAACCTGGAATCTCTATCGGAGACAATCGAAATAGGCACTCCGCGTAATATGACAATCTCCTGTACATATAGCTTGACAAGCTGATCCATGGAATAGGTCATCTTCACTAATAGAAAGTGGGTCGTCTTTGTCAAACGGTCCACAATCACCCAGATGCCATCGTGCCCTTTCGTCGTTCTCGGGAGTCCAACAATGAAATCCATAGAGATTTGCTCCCATTTCCACTCCGAAATCGGTAGTGGCTGTAAGATTCCGGCTGGCCTTTGGTGTTCTGCCTTAACCTGTTGACAAACCAAGCAGGTTTCCACATACCTGGCAATCTCTCTCTTCATGTTCAGCCACGAGAAATGTTGTTTCAAGTTTCTGTACATTTTTATGTTCCCCGGATGCACTGAGTATGCTGAGGAGTGTGCCTCGGATAAGATCTCTGTCTTCAGTTCCTCATTGTTAGGCACGTACCACCTATGCCTGAATCTCAATACGCCATCGTCCGACAAGCTGAATTCCGACGGGTTCTCAGATGTCATGCTCGATCGATATCTCTCACACTCTAAGTCATCCTTCTGAGCTTCTCGGAGTTTGTCAATTATTGTCGGCCTAAGAGAAATGTTCGTGAGCATAGTGGAAAACTCAGCCACAATCTCCACATCAAACCTCTCGATCTCAGACCTTAACATTACCGACATCGATGTAAGCGAAGACTGACTAGTAGAAGGCATCCTGCTTAAGGCGTCTGCGACTTTATTTGCCTTCCCTGGGTGGTATTTAATTTCAAAATCATAATCTTTAACGAACTCCAACCACCTTCGCTGTCGCATATTAAGTTCTTTCTGCGTAAACAAATATTTTAAGCTCTTGTGATCTGAGACACCTCACACTGCTGCCCATACAGATAGTGTCTCCAGATTTTTAACGCAAAAACAACCGCTGCAAGCTCAAGATCGTGTGTCGGATAATTTTGCTCATACGACTTTAACTGCCTAGAAGCATAAGCAATAACTCTGCCCTCTTGCATCAATACACACCCCAGTCCGATCTTTGAGGCGTCACAGTAAATACTGAACTTATCGCCTTCGACTGGTAATGTTAACACTGGTGCTGTAGTCAGCTTCTGTTTCAGCTCATTGAAGCTCTTTTTACATGCAGCAGACCAAACAAATTTTTCGTTCTTCCTCGTCAATCGGGATAGAGGGACTGCTATCTTTGAAAATTCCTCTATGAACTTCCTGTAATATCCAACCAATCCGAGAAATCCACGTACCTCTTGCACATTTTTAGGCTACGGCCAATCCCTGACAACTTCAATCTTAGTCGGATCCACTGAGATTCTCTCCCGAGATATGATATGGCCGAGAAAGTTTATTCGGTCCAGCCAAAACTAACACTTGGAGAACTTCGGATACAATTCGTGCTGACATAAAATCCTAAGAAAAATTCGCAAATGCTCCTCGTGCTCTTCCTTTGTCTCTGAATAGATCAAGATGTCATCAATGAAGACGACGACAAACTTGTCTAAATACTCCTTAAAAACACGACTCATCAAATCCATAAACGTTGCAGGAGCATTCGTAAGTCCAAAAGACATCACAAGAAATTCGTAATGTCCATACCTCGTTCGGAAGGCCCTTTTCTGAACATATTCTCTCCGGACCTTCAACTGGTAATAACCCAAGCGTCGGTCAATCCTCGAAAACACTTGAGCACCCTGCAGTTGATCAAACAGGTCATCAATCCGGGGCAGTGGATACTTATTCTTCACTGTTAGCTTATGCAACTCTCTGTAATAAATGCACATTCGGAGAGTTCCGTCCTTCTTTTTAACAAACAAAACTGGCGCACCCCAAGGAGAGAAACTGGGTCGAATGAACCCCTTGTCTAACAACTCTTCTAACTGATTCTTCAGTTCCTTTAGTTCAGCATGTGGTAGTCTGTACGGATTCTTCGATACAGGCCCTGAGCCTAGATAAACATCAATGGTGAACTCGATCTCTCTATCCGGCGGTAATCCAGGAAGATTGTCGAGGAAGATCTCGAAAAATTCACTAACTACTGGAAGGTCTTCTGGCTTTACCCCGTTAAGCAACTTAGTATTAACCACTGTAGCCAGATATACAGAGCATTCACCCTTAAACGGCTCTCGGACCATCATGGAGTAGGAAATAGGCGATCCATTCGACCTATTTATTGCCTGATATGAAAACTCTTCCCTATCCGGAGATCGAAAAGTTACCAACCCAGATCGGCAGTCGATGGTAGCAAAATGGCGTGCCAGCCAGTCTATTCCCAAAATAAGATCGTACTGCTCTATGCTCATGACTATCAGGCAAGCATAGAGGGTATTAATCCCTACCGAGACGACGTTGCCTTGGAAGATACGATCGGACTGCATATGTGCTCCCGAAGACAGCATCACTCTATACTCATACTCAACTAACTCAGACATTAACCCCAATTTAGTCATGCAAGCAGTTGAAATGAAGGAGTGCGTAGCTCCCGTGTCTATCAAAGAAAATACTGGTACACCCATGACTAAAATAGTACCTGCTGTAACAGATGACTGAGCCTCGTCGTTGATGTCACCAGGCTCGATGAAAGCAAAGATCCTTGGCATCACTCTCGTCTGGTCTCTGCCTGACTGTTCTCGGCCCGGCTTCGGGCAATTTTTAATAAAATGGTCTGTCTCTCTCCACCGAAAACATCTATCTGTGCCCAATCGGCACTCACCGCTATGCTCCTTCGGGTATTTAGGGCACCAAGGTATTTGAGTAGTCCCCTGTACTTGTTTTCCTTTACCCTGGTCATTACCTCCTTCAAATGGTCTCTTGACACCCCTTTGTTGTTGTACTGGTGGCTGTTCTATTTGTTGCCAACCTCTATTTCGTGATTGAGGGTAAATTTTGCGAAAGAAACCCCTAGCAGGCTCCTTTGGTTTCACACAAGTCAATTCCGCAGCCTCAAACTCCAGGGCTCTCGCTGCGATGTCTTCATAGGGTACATCAAAAATGCCAGACACTATGATGTTCTTTCGAATTTCTAGATTTAGTCCATCCATAAATTGTTGCACCTTGTCTTCATTATCACTGACCAAGCGCAGTGCAAACTGTGATAAAGCCTTAAACTTCCTAATGTATTACGCAACTGTACTGGTCTGCTTCAGCTGCGTGAACTCTGCTCTTTTTGCCGCCCTCACTGTACGGCTGAAGTATTTATCAAAGAATACATTCTTAAACCGTTTCCACCTCATCAGTGTCACGTCCGTAGTCACCTTAATGGAATCCCACCAAAATCGGGCATCCAATGCTAGGTGGAAAGTGACGCACGTGACTTTTTCAGCATTCTCCACTTTGGCGTAAGCCAATATGTCCTCCATCGTTCGAACTCACTCCTCAGCAATAGAGGGGTCCGTTGATTGTCCGTTAAACACTGGAGGCCGTGGCTTTTGAAACCTCTCCATGCTATGATTGTTCGGAACTACTATATCCCGAGCTCTCTGATTTTCTCAGTTCACTAAGCTCTCAATCTGTTGTGCTTGCCTGTCCATATGCTGGCTCTAACGATCCAGCAAATCAGTAAGTCTATCCAGGGCTTCATCCCTGGCATCTCTCGCTCGAACCATTTTTTCTATAACTCCTATAAAAGTTAAAACAAACAATTCTAAGAAATGGAAATCAAATAAAGCATTTAAACGTACTTACAGTCGAAGAAGCGTGTCCGTGTAGTGGCTGTGCAGTCGAACAATCTACAGAACTGATTTTAAAACCCGGGAGCTCTGATACCATAACTGTAATGAACCTTAATTAAACCCTTGTACTATTCCTAAAAATCCCATGAAATTTTCAACTTTTATTCATATTTTGATAATGCATGCATAAGGGTGCTCAACCCCATTCAGCAGAAGACTATTCATGTGTGAAAATTTCCTCTTGGATTCTATCACTTAATTTCTCTCGGAATAAATAATCACTTAGTTCTTCTCGGGTTTCATCAATTTAAGCAGTGGAGGAGGATGTTTCTCTCTATCGGGTTTGGATGACGGAAACAGAAGGAAATACCTCTCGGGTTTCATCAATTTAAACAGTGGAGGAGGATATTTCTCTCTATCGGGTTTGGACGACAAAAACCTTAGGAGGCTTGGACGACAAAAACTGTAAGCAATGTGGACGACTGAAAACTCTAGGCAGTGTGGACGATTGAGTTTCTCTGCCAGAATACTTAACTAAACTTTATCGTCCACAGACTTTGGACGATGACTTTCTTACAGAATACTTAACTAAAATTTATCGTCCACATTCGTCCACGTGACTTATTCGTCTACGAGACTTATTCGTCCACGTGACTTACTTGTCCATAAGGTACTTAAACCCTATTCGTCCACAGGCTATTGCCCACGAAACTTGGACAACAACCTTGGACGACATCCAGAATTATAAAATTCTGACTCTAAACCATGCAATACCCGATCGATCGCCCCTTGCTGGGGATCGATCGACTAGCTCTCTGGATTTTGGCCAGAGAGCTGCCTTCACATTATTTTCCCCTGTACCTACACGCCATTCACCCAGAATTTCCAGAAACATTAAACGTCAAAAATCATCTTCCATTTCATCGATTTAAATATCTACACTATCTAGATATCAAACACCATAAAATGAGTTCTATACAATTCATATATTTTCCCCCATCAGCCCAACATAAACCAAAAATCCACAAAACACTTAACTAATGCTCCCACGGGTCAATTTGGCTCTGACTGCACTGCACACTCTCACGGGTACACCTCTTCGACCAGCTTATGCGTCGGGTGGAGGAATCTCATCCTCACCTGTCTCGAAGTCACCTACACCATAGAAAATAAACTATGAGCTATAGAGCTCAGCAAGTCTCTTAAATGGGAATGCGTGATATGCATGCAGGGTTTGTAAAAATATGCATTACATTTTCACCATTTAGTTTCATAGCGGGAGGTGTCACCGAGGGTTGACTCACCAGATAGAGAGGGCACATCTCACGGTTAGATAGCCCTTTTCATCTACAGGGGGGAAAACATGCTTCTCCTCTCATGACAACCATGTCTGAACCCCACCCGACGTGACCGGAATTACATGCATTTCATATCTTTTCATTTAGCGTTTCTTTTCATGAAAAACATTTGCGAAAATTCATTTTTCATGCTAGTTCGTAAAACATGATGCATGGACATGAATTTGTACAATAAAAGTAAGGAAAGCATAAACAATACATAGAATCTAATTAAAAACGTTCTAACATACAATTCTCCTAAGCTACCCATCCAACCTACACTTAAACAACAAATTCACCAATTATCCTCGATCAACAAAGATCATCCATGGTGTAGACCAAATCGGCCAAAAAGTCCCGAAAACATACCTCGGTTCCTCAGCACACTGAGCAATATCCGTGAGCTTTGTTCACCTAAACAAATTCATAACACATGGCATTAAAACCGAGTCTAAACCAATCGGACTCCATTAGTTTTACTTATCTATCCTCCATAATCGTAAACAACTCATTATCATCCACAATTCTATAGCCAATAATTTCTATCTTCACGCAGCAAATGTAGGACCGTAATTGTCTAAGAGGGGGGGGGGGGGTGAATTAGACTTTTTGATTTTACTAATTTAGACTTAATTTCTCTTCTTGATTAAAACTTAAATTTAACACAAGTATTCAAATAATGTAAAGAGAGAGAGAGAGAAATTCGACACCAGTACTTTTTACGTGGTTCGGCCAAACTGCCTACGTCCACGCTTCAAGGCTCACCCCTTGAAGATCCTTACCCTTCTCCTCACGAGAATAACTAGATCGGGATTCCGGGCTCCGATCAACTGCCTTTACAATTCTGGATTGAACTTGCCGGGCGTCAATCCACTGCCTTTACAAATGATTTGTATTTGTGAAATAGATCACAGACTACACTCTCACAGCAGAAGTCTCAAGTTCGAGTTTTGAGAGATGTACAGTGATTACAGAGTATGAAAACTTTTGCAGCTTAGGGCTATCAATTGAAAATTCGCAAAAGTCCTTCATTCGTGTTTTGAGCTTGACTTATATACTCTGTATATTCTTCTTCTCCGAATTGAATGCATCTATCTTCAAATGAGAAAATGTTACCGTTGGGAAGCATCCGTACGAAACATTTATCTGTTGCATCTGAAAGTGTTGTTCGTCGTCGCCATTAATGTTCTGGAGTTAAAGCTTGAAAACGACGTCACTGTAGCTTCGCGGCTGGCTTTGAATTCTGGCGGAAATGCATCGGCAGAGACAGTTTAAATTAATGCCACGTCATCGGTAAATGCAACTTGTAGGGCCATCGGCAGATGATTCTTTGAATGCCATCGGCAGATGATTCTTTGAATGCCATCGGCAGATGAGTCTTTGAAGTTTTGTCGTCTAGTGATCGGCATGAGACACTTTGAACGACATCGGCAGATGCAACCTAAATGCTCAGACCACTTCATCGGCATGATTGTTCTTGACACGTCATCGACAGAGGCTTCACATATAATCGGCAGGAACAACTTGCCACGTCATCGGCAGAAGCTTCAAGTGTAATCGGTAAGAACAACTTGCCACGTCATCGGCAGAAGCTTCAAATGTAATCGGCAAGAACAACTTGCCACGTCATCGGCAGAAGCCTTCCTTCACTTTGTCGTGTAGCGATCGGCATAGGAATGCTTCTTTGTCTTTTAGCGATCGGCATAAGAATGCTTCTTTGTCTTTTAGCGATCGGCATAAGAGCAGTTGACACGTCATCGGCATATGTCTTCAAGGATGCTATCGGCAGATGAAAACTTCAAAACGGCGTCTTCTTCTGCTTAGCAATCGGCAGAGGCTTCCATTGTACAGTCATCGGCAGAAGCCCGAGTTTTACAGCCCTATTTTTCTGTTCTGCTTTGTATACTCAAGCCGATTTTATTAGACAACTAAAATACCCTTTTCAAGGGTATTTCCAAATAAACTCATATTTATAATACTCATTAAGTACTCAGAATCAAATTGAATATTTAATACACACGTACATAATCAAAAACAAATTATGACTTAAACACTCTATAAGTCAACAATCTCCCCCTTTTTGATTATGACAATATAAATTTGATTAAGTTTGATACTCCCCCATAATACTAGCTCCCCCATACTTTGTGCATTTTATAAACATAGCCATTCATAACAATTTCAGAAACACAGAGTATATCCAAGCACAAACAATCAAATATAGTATTCTCCCCCATTTTCATTATAAAAAAAAAATAAATGCATTCAACATCTGAGAAAGTTGAGAAAGCTAAAGATAGTCATTGAAAGAAACAGCAAACAAAAATCACTTTTTGTAGCGATCTAAGTGACGATTCCAAAAGGCTTGCTGAACAAGAGAAGGCACGTTACGGAAGGGATTGAAAGATGCTTCCACCAAATCTTGAAGGAAAGCTAGATCTCGAGGGAGGGGTGGTGATTGATAGACCACCAAATCCATGCAAGGAGCAGGGGGCGGAGAAGGTTCTCTGGAAACCACCATGTCCATGCAGGAAGGAGACTCTGGCTGAGGAGCATCTGATGTAGAGGGTCCTTGAGACATCAGCAGATCTAGACAAGGAAGCTCGCCAGAGGGACTACCCGGGGAAATCTCCATTGGACTGGCTACGTCAGGAGTAGGCACACTAACAGGAGAAGTATGGAATTGAAGTACAGTCTCCTGAAGATCCAAAGACATGAAGCGCTCATCCACTACAACAGGAGGCCTGAAGAAGGAATGATTAGCATCTTCAAAGCTGACCTCGGAGACACAAGCAGCCAAAGATATCACGGGAGCATGTTCAGCTTCAGAGAGAGAAGTATGAGGTGTAGGACAAAGAACCTTAAGTTGAGTAGATATTGCTTGAAGTTTTCGAGTGAAAATTGCATTCTCTCTGGCCAATAACCGATCCCTCTTAGCCAGAGCCACATCAAACTCAGTTTTCAAATTAGTTTCGAGTTGAGAGACTTTTGAATCAAAGTCTGACCTTAGACCTGCAATGCTGCTTTTCAACTCAGAGAACTGAGCCTCACTCATGGTAGATCTCCTCTGATAAGTGATAGGAGTGGCAGGAATAGTTGGCAAAGTTTGTAAGGCAGGTTGGACTGGTGATGAAGGAGCCGTAGCCGTTTTGGTGGGAGACTGGGAAACAGGTGAGGGCAGTCGAAGTGGAGATGGTGGTGCTGATGGTATAGCTTGTGGGATCGAAGATGTAGAAGATGAAGGTGTAGACAGTTTAACTGTAGAGGTAGTGTGTGAGGAAGAGAGTTGGACTGGAGATGGAGGGACTGATGAAGCTGGTGGGGGGCCATGTTGGAAATATGAAGTAATGGCTTGCATCAGTGGAGAGATGGAAGGAAAGGCAGGTTGAGAAGGCAAGATAAGAGAAGGTGGAGGTGATTGAGGTTGTTCTGGAATTGGAGGAGGCAAAATAGAGGGAACAGAGGTTGCCTCTGAGAGAGATGCTGTAGAGGAGGAAGCAGTTTTGTGCCTACGCTTCAGAGGAGAAGGTTCGGGTTCTAAGCTAGACTCCCTAGAATGGGAAGGGGAAATGGCACAGTCAGGAAGACCTGAAACACCTCCTTCTTCAGCAGATTCCTCTGGCAGGATAAGTTTCCTCTTACCACGCCTGACAGGAACAGCCTGAGAAACCTTTTTCTTGCCCGTAACCTGAATGAGCTCTCCTTTGCTGACCAACTTAATTCCCATCTTGCGCAGATTGATATCAGAATAATAACTTGTGGGCTTAAGTTTCACAGGTTCAATCTCCTCTGGAAGAGCAATATCAAGCTTGACAAATAACCGCATGAGGAGCAGATTGTATGGAAAAGAAGTGGCCTTGGAAGAAACAGCTAAAATCATCCTCCGGACAACAATGTACCCAACATTGAAGGGTTTCTTGAAATAGAGTGCAAACAGAACAAAGAGTTCCATTGCACTCACCTCATCATAGTGACCACCCTTGGGAACTATATTGAAATCAATCATGTGGCGAAATAATTTGGCCCTAGGGGTTAGATGCTTGCCCTTTAAAAGATCAAATGATTGGTTGGGGACCAAAGCTATTTCCCTAAGAAACTGTTTTCCATCAGAAGTGCCATAGAAAGGAAGCTCATTGCTTGTTACATAACTGTAGGGGATGTTGTCCAAATGTGGAGCACCCAGAAGGGCATTGATGGAACTAGGAGTAATTTCTATGCGTTTGTTGTACACATAGCTCTTCAGGGAAGTGAAATCGGAGGCAAAGGTAAGGTTGGCATAAAACATCCTAATTGCTTCCGGGAAATAGAAAGATTCGGTTTCAAAGAGACCTATTAATCCTAAATCCGTCAGGGGTTCAATAATGTCCATACCAGCCAACTTCTCAAAATACATACCCTTACTAAGAATTAGAGATCTGTACTGATAGTCGTTGAGGTACTTTACCTCGGCAGCTTCAGTAAGGAAGAAAAAAGACGGCCATTCCGTTCCACGAGGAATTTCTCGAGTATAACGATCAGAAACAATGGCCTTCTTCTTGGCCGGTTTGGAAACGGCGCGAGATGACTGACCTTGAGATTCCATTTCTAGAAGGGAATTCGACAGAGGAGGTATGGTAGGGCAGGGGTTTTCAGAAAGAGCGCGAAAGATGAAGTGTACCGGCGAAGAAGAATGAATTTAAAAGAAATAACACATCGCCTTACGAAGAAGACATACGTGTCGGCAGATTAAGAAAAATATAATTTTCCGATGGATTACACGTGTCGGCAGAAATAAGAAAAACATCTTCCGATGCCTTCCTATAGATATGCATCTTCCGATGCCTATTGAAAAACATAGCATCTGCCGATGCCAACACAGAAGAGAAAAACACTCCAATACTTAGAAATTTTTCGACAAAGAAATAATCTTAGTTTTTCTCAACCCGAATGAGACCTAGCCTTATCCTAATATTATTGAAAGTCTTTTCATCTAAAGGCTTGGTAAAGATGTCAGCAAGTTGATCTACAGAGTTAACGAATTCTAAAGAAATATCACCTCTTTGAACATGATCTCGGATGAAGTGATATCTGACATCTATGTGCTTTGTTCTAGAGTGTTGAATAGGATTTTTAGAAATGTTAATGGCACTGGTGTTATCACACCGAATAGGAATCCTATCATAAAACAGATTGTAATCTTCCAAAGTCTGTTTCATCCAAAGCATTTGTGCACAACAACTACCGGCAGCAATATATTCACTCTCAGCAGTTGACAATGCAACAGAATTCTGTTTCTTCGAATACCAAGACACTAGAGATTCTCCTAGGAACTGACAAGTGCCACTAGTGCTTTTTCTATCAATAAGACTACCAGCATAGTCAGAATCTGAATAGCCAATCAGATCAAAAGAAGTGCCTTTAGGATACCATAATCCTAAGTCAAGAGTCCCACTTAAATATTTGAAAATTCTTTTGAAAGCAGAGAGATGAGACTCCTTAGGGGCAGCCTGAAATCTAGCACAAAGACAAACACTAAAGAGTATATCCGGCCTACTTGCAGTCAGATATAGCAGAGAACCAATCATACCACGATATTTCTTAATATCAACATTTATTCCTTTTTCATCTTTATCCAGCTTAGTTGTGGTACTCATGGGAGTCTTGGAAGACTTGACAGATTCTAAACCAAATTTCTTAAGGAGTTCCTTAATATACTTTTCTTGGCAGAAGAAAATTCCATCAAGAGATTGACTAATCTGGAATCCTAAGAAAAACTTTAACTCCCCCATCATACTCATCTCGAATTCACTTTGCATGAGGGATGAAAACTCATTACACAATTTGACATTAGTTGAGCCAAAGATAATGTCATCGACATAAATTTGAACCAACAAAATGTCCTTCTCCTTTTGCATGGTAAACAGAGTTGAATCGGAGTTACCCTTTTTGAAATTCCTTTCCTCAAGGAAATTCTTCAATCTGTCATACCAAGCTCTAGGAGCCTGCTTAAGTCCATAGAGAGCTTTCCTAAGTTTGAAGACATGGTCGGGTTTATCAAAGGCTTCAAAACCTAAAGGTTGTTCTACATAAACTTCTTCTGTTATATAACCATTTAAAAAGCACTCTTTACATCCATTTGGAAGAGTGTGAAGTTTTTGTAGCAAGCAAAAGCTAGAAGCATTCTAATTGACTCTAATCTAGCTACAGGGGCAAAGGATTCTTCAAAATCAATTCCCTCTTCTTGAGAGTATCCCTTAGCTACAAGTCTAGCTTTATTTCTAACAACTATCCCATTTTCATCCAATTATTCTTATAAACCCATTTTGTTCCAATAATTGGATGATCCTTAGGCCTCGGAACAAGTTCCCATACCATGCTCCTTTCAAACTGATTTAACTCTTCTTGCATGGCCATAATCCAATTTTCATCACTCTCGGCCTCTTCAAACTTCTTAGGTTCTATTTGAGAGATAAATGCCACATTGGCACAGAGATTCCTAAGAGAGGATCTAGTCTTAACTCCTAAAGAAGGATCACCTAAAATTTCCTCTATTGGATGACTTCTAATATATTTCCAATCTCTAGGAAGATCTGCAGATTCATCTTTAACAGGAATGATGTCCAAAGAAGTAGAAGATGGTTCTAAAGACTTTACAATTTGAGAAGGATCATTAGATTTTTCCACAGAAAGAGAATCAAGTTGATTGTCCAAAACATCATCCTCATCCACATTGATTGTGGGTTGAGGGGTCTCATCAAAATTGACATGAACAGATTCTTCAACAACAAGAGTTCTCCTATTGAAGACTCTATATGCTTTACTTGACAGAGAATAACCAAGAAAAATTCCAATATCTGATTTAGAATCGAATTTTCCTAAGTTATCTTTGGTATTTAGAATGAAGCATTTACTGCCAAACGCTCTAAAGTATTTGACAGAAGGGGTTTTTCCACTCCAGAGCTCATATGGAGTTTTCTCTAGGATAGGTCTTATTGAGACCCGATTAAGCACATAACAAGCTGTTGAAACAGCTTCTGCCCAGAAATATTTTGGAAGGGAATTTTCATTCAGCATAGTCCGAGCAAGCTCTTGGAGAGACCTATTTTTCCTCTCAACAACACCATTTTGCTGAGGGGTTCTAGGAGAAGAGAAGTTGTGTTCAATCCCATGTTTGAGACACAAGAGTTCGAATCTATCATTTTCAAATTCTCCACCATGATCACTACGAATAGCAATTATGGTGAGCTCCTTTTCATTCTGAACTCTTTTCCTAAAACTAGAAAAGATTTCAAAAGTTTCATCCTTAGACTTTAGAAAATGAACCCAGGTGAATCTAGAGAAATCATCTACGATGACAAAAGCATAGAATTTGCCTCCTAAGCTTGCTATATTAGAAGGACCGAAGAGGTCCATGTGAAGGAGTTGGAGAGGCTTAGAGGTAGATATCTCACTCTTAGATTTAAAAGAAGATTTGATCTGCTTGCCCATTTGACAAGCCTCACAGACTTTATCCTTTTCAAAGGATATCTTAGGAATCCCTCTAACTAAGTCATCCTTAGTAATCTTAGCTAAGGTATCCATTCCTACGTGTCCTAATCTTCTATGCCAAATCCAAGCATCATGAGAAGAATTAACAGCAAGGCATTTCTCATTAACATGCTCAACAACATCCATATCAATAACATAGATATTTTCTTTTCTATAACCAGTGAACAGAGTTTTATCATTAGATGCATCTTTAATTATGCAGGAGTTAGATTTAAAAATCACTTCATATCCTTTATCGCATAATTGACTAATACTAAGCAGATTATACTTTAATCCTTCAACTAACAGCACATTTTCAATAATGAGATTAACACTGTTACCTATATTGCCGATGCCAACAATTTTGCCCTTTTGGTTTCCACCAAAAGTAACATTTCCTTTCTTTTTGTTGACAACAGCAAACATGGTTGAGTCTCCTGTCATATGCCTCGAACATCCACTGTCGAGGTACCACTGATTTCTTTCAGGAGAGCTGTCAACCTGCAAAACAGGAGATCAAGTTGTCTTCTTTGGTACCCAAACTTTTTGGGTCCTAGAGTTAGGTCTGGTTCCCTTGGGAACCCATTGAAGTCTACAATCAGGCCTACTTTTTCCTGTTTTGAGTGGACATACATATGATTTATGTCCTGCCTCATTGCATGCATGGCAAACAACAGATTTAACAAAAAAAGTCTTATATTCTCTCTTTTTGTTATCACCAGTATATCCAATGCCTGCTCTATCAAAGGTCATTCTTTGATCATTTATCAACATGTTCAGTTTATTACTACTAAGAGTCAATTTCTTAACAAAATAGTCTAAAAATTCATTTTTCTTTTTCAGTTCATACACTTCCTTTTCAAGCTGATTGTTTTCATTTTCTTGCTTCTCAATTAATCTTGCATTTTCCTTTTTCAATGCATTGTACTTAGTTTTTAACATGCTGAATTGTTTTACTAGATCATTAAAAGCATCTACTATATCTCCATCATCGTCATCAATTTCACTGTCACTTAAGGTACAAGGAGATATAGAACTAACCTTATCTTCGTGAGCCATAAAACAGAGGTTAGCAACTTCCTCATCTTCTGAAGAAGAAGTGTCACTTTCACATTCATCCCAGGTAGCCTTCATGGCCTTCTTCTTGAGCTTTTTGGGAAATTTCTTCGCCTGAGGGCAATCTGCCTTCATATGGCCAGGCTTGCCGCAACCAAAGCAGGTGATTTCCTTCTCTTTTTGGGGTTTTTCACCCTTTGGAAATCTTCTTCCCTGCATTCTCTTCCTTTGGAGGAATTTGCTGAACCTCCTAGTGATGAGAGCTATATCCTCATCACCTTCATCTACATCTTCCTCATCAGATTCTTCATGTTTACTGGAGGAGGCAGAGGAGGCCTTCATGGCAATGTCCTTTCTCTTAGAGACCTCTTTCTCTTTGAGGTCCTCCTTTTCATTTTCCCTCATTGTGATCTCATGCGTCATGAGAGATCCAATGAGTTCCTCGAGCTTGAGAACCTTAAGATCCCGAGCTTCTTGAATGGCTGTCACCTTTGGTTGCCAGGCTCTGGGTAGGCATCTTAGAATTTTTCTTACCTGTTCTTCACCTGTGTAAGTCTTACCGAGAGCTTTTAAACCATTAGTAATGTTAGTGAACCGAGTAAACATAGATGAAATAGTCTCATCCTTTATCATGATAAAAAGTTCATACTCGTGTACTAACATATTTAATTTGCTCTCTTTTACTTGATTCGTGCCCTCGTGTGTAACCTCTAAAAGATGCCAAATCTCTTGGGCACTCTCACACCCTTGCACTCTATTAAATTCATCTCTATTAAGAGCACAGTACAGGGTGTTTACAGCCTTAGCATTAAGGCTTAGATTTCTCTTATCGGACTCAGTTAACTCAGAGGAGACCTTAGGGATACTTTTCCCTTCAACAGTTTTCATGGCCTTAAAAGGACCATTTTCTATAATACACCAGGTCTCGTAGTCTATGGCTTTAATGAATATTTTCATTCTAGACTTCCAATAGACATAGTCACTACCATCAAAGAATGGAGGTCTATTTGTTGCCTAACCTTCTATTTGGGAGTTGTTAATGTTGAATGCCATTTCAGATACAGCAATATCTCTTAGATAAACAACTTAGACAATAAATACCTTGCTCTGATACCAATTGTAGGACCGTAATTGTCTAAGAGGGGGGGGGGGGTGAATTAGACTTTTTGATTTTACTAATTTAGACTTAATTTCTCTTCTTGATTAAAACTTAAATTTAACACAAGTATTCAAATAATGTAAAGAGAGAGAGAGAGAAATTCGACACCAGTACTTTTTACGTGGTTCGGCCAAACTGCCTACGTCCACGCTTCAAGGCTCACCCCTTGAAGATCCTTACCCTTCTCCTCACGAGAATAACTAGATCGGGATTCCGGGCTCCGATCAACTGCCTTTACAATTCTGGATTGAACTTGCCGGGCGTCAATCCACTGCCTTTACAAATGATTTGTATTTGTGAAATAGATCACAGACTACACTCTCACAACAGAAGTCTCAAGTTCGAGTTTTGAGAGATGTACAGTGATTACAGAGTATGAAAACTTTTGCAGCTTAGGGCTATCAATTGAAAATTCGCAAAAGTCCTTCCTTCGTGTTTTGAGCTTGACTTATATACTCTGTATATTCTTCTTCTCCGAATTGAATGCATCTATCTTCAAATGAGAAAATGTTACCGTTGGGAAGCATCCGTACGAAACATTTATCCGTTGCATCTGAAAGTGTTGTTCGTCGTCGCCATTAATGTTCTGGAGTTAAAGCTTGAAAACGACGTCACTGTAGCTTCGCGGCTGGCTTTGAATTCTGGCGGAAATGCATCGGCAGAGACAGTTTAAATTAATGCCACGTCATCGGTAAATGCAACTTGTAGGGCCATCGGCAGATGATTCTTTGAATGCCATCGGCAGATGATTCTTTGAATGCCATCGGCAGATGAGTCTTTGAAGTTTTGTCGTCTAGTGATCGGCATGAGACACTTTGAACGACATCGGCAGATGCAACCTAAATGCTCAGACCACTTCATCGGCATGATTGTTCTTGACACGTCATCGACAGAGGCTTCACATATAATCGGCAGGAACAACTTGCCACGTCATCGGCAGAAGCTTCAAGTGTAATCGGTAAGAACAACTTGCCACGTCATCGGCAGAAGCTTCAAATGTAATCGGCAAGAACAACTTGCCACGTCATCGGCAGAAGCCTTCCTTCACTTTGTCGTGTAGCGATCGGCATAGGAATGCTTCTTTGTCTTTTAGCGATCGGCATAAGAATGCTTCTTTGTCTTTTAGCGATCGGCATAAGAGCAGTTGACACGTCATCGGCATATGTCTTCAAGGATGCTATCGGCAGATGAAAACTTCAAAACGGCGTCTTCTTCTGCTTAGCAATCGGCAGAGGCTTCCATTGTACAGTCATCGGCAGAAGCCCGAGTTTTACAGCCCTATTTTTCTGTTCTGCTTTGTATACTCAAGCCGATTTTATTAGACAACTAAAATACCCTTTTCAAGGGTATTTCCAAATAAACTCATATTTATAATACTCATTAAGTACTCAGAATCAAATTGAATATTTAATACACACGTACATAATCAAAAACAAATTATGACTTAAACACTCTATAAGTCAACAGCAAATTCAAACGAAACCCTAAGAAACTCTAGCTGATTAACAGTTTTAGAGAACCCGGATAATAACTTCCAAAATGTTAGAGTCTTACCTAGGATCGCGATGGAAGAAGAAAACGCGAAGAAAATCGATGATCGAAGTGAAATGTCGGTTGTCGGAAAAGAGAACGCGGGAGGGGAAGAACGATTTTTCAGAATGAAAAATCGTGGAAGGCATTTGCTTTTTAATAAAAGCTTGAGTGGTTAAATGACCATTTTTCCCTCCCTTGGATTTTCTATTTGTTTGTTCGCCTATTTTTCTTAATTGATCTATCGATCCGTTTTCTTCAAATTTTCTTATTTCGCCATAAATTCCAATTTGTTACTATGGTTCCATTAAAACTTTCTGTTCGCCAAATAGATTTAATTTGACATATTTACAAAAATGCCATTATATAGTGGAATTATAAAATCTCGTAAAACCGGGTGTTACAGCCCACTACGCTACTCGATTTCAGACAGTGTACCCACACCCCGTGCGCGCCCCTAGCATGACAATGCGGGCCATGAATCCCAATTATAGGCAGCATGTGCACACCGCGCATCTCCCTTGGATGGTCCAACGACAACGCGCGTGCGACACTACGTCTCGCATGTCTTGTGCAACAACATGACCCACCCGAACGATGTAGTGATCGCATTCGAGCTACACCACGATTTGCACGCGCCAATCACTTTATCTGCACATTAGTTTTATTTATTTTTTTGTTTTTATTTTATTTTAGTAATTTTAATTATTTTACCTATTTAGTCAAATGAGTTAAGACTTTGTTTTGAGATATTTTGAGATGACAAAAATTTGAGTTTTTTTTAGAGATTCTTCTCTTGGTTATTTGTGAAGAACTTGATCTTCATCAAGTATTGACTTGATAAATATCTTTGATAGCTTTAGTTCAGCCAACAAGTGTTACTCGAGTCAAGCTCCTCTTTCGATAACTATGGTTCCATCGGCAAGACTTGATAGGGAATCACACATGACGATTTTGTAGTTTATTCTGCGTTGTTAACGAGTCTCGAATTTCTTAACATCAATAGTTGCATCAGAAGCTGTAGAAAAAGGATGGCCAATGCCTCCTAAGAAGGTACTTTCATTTACGACTTCGCTCGTTTTTTGTCTTTTAGAGTGGGATTCCGCTCCTGAAGTATACAATTAATGCTCCAAAAGGTAAAAATGACAAGAATACCATGTGAACAAATTTTAATGAAAATATGAATGATAAAAGTTGTTTTGTTAATGAAGTACAGTGTAAAAGTGATTTTGTTAATGAAGATAATTTAAGGACGAATTTATTAATGATAGTCTAAAGTTTTTTTCTTGCTAATTACCTTAAAAAATAAAATAAAATAAAATAAAAAAATAATTAAAAAAATTAATAAAATTAGAAATTAAGTAAGAAACTCAAAGAGTAGGAAGCTAATCTGTTCAGCTATGATGACCTTGTCTATAATTGTAAAATCATTTATTCTAATAAATAAAATTGTTTGAAGAAAATATTTGCTTTCTTAAAAGTCAAATTGTTTCGTGATTAACTTGAATTTCGTAACTTTCATCTCATAAACACGTATACTTTCCATTAAATGATCAAGTGCGTTAAGATTTTGGTGATTCTTTTTTAGATCTAATTATTTAAGATTTCTGTGACCACTAGATTCTCGTAATTATTTTTAGCTAATTTCTATAGTTATTCTCGATTCCGCGTTACACATTATCCTGGTTGTTACATTATTCTTGTTTTTCTTCTACACAAACGTTCGTTTAAATCTCCTTGCTTATAAACATCAACAAAAAAGAACATATATTACATGTACCATGAAAATTAAGCTCAAATTATTAAAGAACCCCCCGTCATGAAGTACCATTTATGGGTTTCAAATAAAAAGTAGCTTCAGATTTACTGCTGCCATGAAAGCTGCCCACGCCAAGCAGGGCTTAACCAGATCACCGGCGATTGGATTGGCCTCCTTGAAGACCAGATAACACTTCACAACTGCTCCCAACTCACCCAGCCCTGCCAACAATCCCATCCGTGTGCATCCGAACCCGAACACAAGCGGATACCAGACGAAACTCAATCCGAGGGCCAGCAAGTAGAGAGAGAGAGTTGCTGGTTTTTTGTGAAAGCCGCCGTCTACCCAGACAAGCCAAGCGGAGAGGCTCATGAAGATGGTGGAAACCACCCGGGTCAAATGCAAGGCCCAGACGGGCGGGAACCAAGAGGGTTTTGGTGAAGACCCGTACCCGCGGCCATGACCATGACCATGTCCCGACGCCATGTAAATGGAGAAGGCCGTGAGAGAAAGAGGAAGTAAAACTGCCACTGATAGTGATCTGAGGCCGCGTTTGGCCATCGCCATTTTCCCTGTTCTCCTGCTTTTGTTTTCGTTGGCTGTCAAGTTTTTGACGTCGGGCTCGTCTACTCTAGCTCGATGTTTCAGGTCTTGTGAAGCCATGGTAGAGAGAGAGAGAGAGAGAGAGAGAGAGAGAGAGATAACGATGATGGTGATGACCAAAGGAGGACGAGAAGGATTATAAAGAATGGTGTTCTAATGGGTTTGTTTGGGAGGGAAGAAAAAGAGAGACACGTGGGAGAAAGAGAGGGAAAACAGTGGATGAGAGGGGGTATGCGTGTGCAGAGAAAGAAAGGTGATGAAGCAGAAGTGAAGACAGTGGATTGAGAGAGTTGTGGAAGAACACAGGTGGCTTTTAACCAGAGAGATAACAATGTTTAATCCCAAACATCGGATAAGAATTCACTCCTTTTAAACAACAATTTGTCTACGTACCCAATTACGGGAGACTAAATTTAATCCTCCTCGATTTGAGAGTTTGATGATCAGTCAGGTCCTGCTCATCTTTTGTAATTACTGTTTTGTAGATAACTCAAAAACTAAATTTAATCGTACTTTAATTTTTATAATAAACTTTATGTTCCTATCAATAATTTTCTCCATTTCAAACTCAACCTTGTATGCGGTGCACTCCCCAATCATTCCTTTGCACTGTCCCTATGCCGGAATCCAATACAGGTTATAAACGGTGCTTTTGGCCATGCCGGAAAAGTAGGCTGAATGAAGTGCTAGGAGGAAAGTGGAGGAGTTTCTCATGGTTGTGTTTGATGTTGGCCTTGTTCATTTGTGTTCTTGTGCTTGTTTTTAAAGTGAGCACAGTTGAGGAATATGCAGATTTGGAGTTTACTGTAAGTCCATTTCATCCATCCAAACGTCAAATATTTAAAATATTTACTAGTGGATCCACCTAAACCTGTATTAGATTGGCTTAATCATCTAAAAGTTGTTGGAAAAATGCTAATAAAGACCTCCAAAACCCACAAAGAAGATTATATGCATATATTATATAGGGTGTTCATTTTTTATTAAGTCAATTGAAGACAACAACCTCTCTCTTGTAGTATAGCCATTTTGCTAGAGTCCGTAGATTCTTATTGCAATCTAACATTGATGTGCCACAAAAAATAGAAGAAAGATTCGGAGAATAATTTGAGGGCTTGTTATCCTAGTCAATTTTAAACGTCTTCGAGTTAAATTTGGACAGAATATGCCTTTATATGTATGGTAAATACCCTCCAAATATTTTGGGCAAAATTCACAAAAATTGAAAGTTATTAAAGAAATGGCGGAGGTTGTCGGAGACTCAAAATCATACCTCTTGGCCGAGAAACAGACTCCATTTGGGAAGATGATAACTCGGTTAAAATAGGTCACCTTTGTAGGATCGAAATTAACCTAAGAGATGAGTGAATTAAGTTAACCAAACTTTTTTGTGTGATTAAGAAATCTATCTATGTAGTAATTTCTTTATACGTTTTATCAATCTTGATTGTATGAACTAAAATAAATATGTAAAAATAAAACAATATAGTAAGGAGAGAGATAAGAGAGTGAAAATAAATTTGTTAACGCGGTTCGGTCAAACTGCCTACGTCCGTGTTTCAAGGCTCCTCCATAAAGATTCTTCACCAAAATCCTTTTGGTTCAAAGTGATTGTGCTTTCGAATGTCAATCAAATATTTCAACTATTGCAGAGCGTCACCCTTCTCCTTGATTGGGATTGTGAGTGTCAATCTAACATTTTCTGACTCTTCAAGGGCGTGACTGTTTACAAGTTTTTGATATACAAAGAAAAAATTGAACAGAATACAATATCACACTCTCTCAAGGTTGATAATCTCAAGTTGAGGTTTAGGATAAGTGTGATTAGGCTGAAGACTTTTTGTTCTCAAGTGGAAGAATTGGCAGCACTTTGATATAGTTCGCAAACTCCACTTCTTGCACAATGTTGCACTTATCTATTTATAGATGTTTTCAGAAAAGCAGTGCATCGAGCGACACTTCATTCAGGCCGGTCGACACTTGTAGATCGTTGAGTGTAAATTTGAATGTCGTTCAACAAATCGATCGACACTGTGGTAGATCGCGCGGTCAACACCTTTAGCCTTTTGTGAATTGAGCAGTGAACCATTCATGCTGGCAGTCAACACCTTGAGCTCTCTATAATCTTTTCAAGATGACCTAGCGGTCAACACTTTAAACTCTTTGTAACTTTTGTAAAATAGTCTACCGGTCGACACCTTAAATCTTGTGGTCGACATTTTGAACAATGTTTCACACTCTTTTGCATCTAAGTCCTATATGCTTCATTGTTAACTGAGAGAACTTAATCAAACATATTAGTACAACCAAATACCTCTTATTAAGGGTATTCTTAATGAGAGCAAAGATAATATTATTGAAATCAATATCATGCACATTATTTATCATATCTATATCTAACACATATCCATGTCTAACACATATCCAAGTACTCGTAATCATAATCATCATAATAACTTAGAATAATCTATAGCTCATAATCACATTCATCATCAAAATAATTATGCTTAATCTCATTAAGCCAACAATCTACTCTTTTTTTATGATGACAATATTTATTCTAAGTTATGCATTTATCTCTGCTAGCTCTCCCTTAGTTCATGTATTACTACGTACTCCTCCGTATAATTCTATTCTCCTTTGTCATTATAAAAAAGATTAACCACTAGGAAAATGGTAACATGAATAAAAGTAGAAGAAATTAGAGCACAGAGAAACTAACAATTTTGTCCCCCTGAATATATACATGTAGAAGAGATTTTTTTTATTAAATAAAATAACATTTCTCTCTCTCTTAGTTCATATAGCTCTCCCTCTAAATATATGCTATATATTTGAGATATTTGACTTGATATCATTAGAACATTGATAATATTCTCTCGCTTTATTTTTAAATATTGAGGGGAGTATTTCTTCACGAGCACCTATAAAAATAACACTAGTAACATGGTTAAGAAATCTCCATTCTTGATTATCGATGGATGGATTTCGTGGCATATCACACATCATAACAAAGTGATTTACAAAATTTAACTTCCGACCTCTTTTTAAAAACTTATTGAACCAATGAGTTGGTTTAAAAAAAAAAAAACAAAGTTCATTCGCTCTTGAATCGTGAAAATAGATCGTCACAAACAAAATGGATCCAATTAAAGTTATAACAAAACTACGAGAATGACAATCTTAATGTTGCTAAATTTCTATAAATTACATTAGCAACTTTCTTTAGATTAAGAAGAGAAAGTGGTCGGAAGCAGTTGACATGATTTGGTTCTATTACTATTAGACCAATTAGGCTAAACAATCATAAAAACTCTGTTTGAATCCTTCAATGCTCACAAAGCATTCATACGCTGACATCATTGACTTTTTTTTTCCCAATTTTCAAAATATAAATGGAACTAATTTCGAGAGCAAAATCCTTTCCTTCTTACTAAAAAAGTACAATACAGGGGGGGATAAAATTGAAGAGTAAGAAAAGAACCGTCTTTCTAGATTACTAAAAATCTTTGTTAGAAATAGCTCCTGCACCATATGGTGTGTTATTGCAAATACAGTAACTGTCGAGAAGAAGAAGAAAAACAAGAGAGAAAAGAAGAAGAGCCGAGAGAATAGAATTGAAACTGAATTTTTCCTCCTTTATTGATTGCATTCCCTTTCTTTTCATATTTGTGTACATCATTTAATATTTCTATAATTGTTTTTTCTGTTGAAAGATTTGACTAAAATTTGAAAATGTGAATATTCTCCAACTTTAATCCATCTAGTATTGAGAACTGCAAACGATTCTATTACTGGATGATTGTTAACAAATTTCATTGGCATAGGTGATGAAATGAATCTGTAATTCCTCTTTGAATGGCTTAGGTAAGGATACATGAAAAATAGAGTGTATCTTAGCGTCAATTGGTAGTTGCAATCTAGGCCACACTGCCGATTCGTTCAATGACTTAAAAAGGACCATAAAAACATTTGCTAAAGTTTGAAAAAGGTTGCCCTTTTACGGAAGATTGCTTATAAGGTTGAAGTTTAACTAACAAGAAATCTCCTTCTTGTCTATGCTTATCAGCATTCAATTTCTTTATGTTTTATGCTCTCTCCAAATTTTCTTCAAGATGCTGTAAAACTGTTTGTCATCTTTGTAAATCGAATTCAACAGTTTCCACTGACTACGATCCTTTTGAATATGGTAATAGCTGCCAAGGCGATTTGCCATAAACCACTTCAAAAAATGCCGTGGCAATTGAAGAATGATAAGAAGTATTATATGAATATTTTTTCCCAATGAAGTAACTTCTCCCATATTACTGGTTGCTCCATAGTAAAACATCGGAAGTATTGTTCGAGTTCTATTAGTCACTTCTGTTTTCCAGTCGGTTTGCGGCTGATATGAACTACTAAACAATAGTTTTGTGCCACTTAATCCCATCAATTCTTTCCAAAACTTACTCATGAAGATTGTATCTTGATCACTGACAATTGATTTAGGTATACCGTGCAAGCGACAAATATGTTTTGCAAAAAATATCAACAACTGAAACAAGTAAATATGAAGGAGATAATGCCACAAAATGAGCTAACTTTGATAGTGCATCACTGGGATAGCAAGCAAGTTTGTTGAAAGAGGGGCAGATCACTCCTAAAAGCACCCTATACGATACCACCATTTTGCCAAGAGGATCGGTAACGTGAACATTTGTTCCCATCAAATGAAACTTCTTCCTGCTCCTGCTTAAGGGGATGGAAACCCTGCTCAGGCGGGTGGCCTAGCTAACAAAGCTATCCCTCAGAATCATAAATAGAATCATTGTACACACTTTTGATAACAGAAGTCCATTAATAAAATCCATTGAAAATTCATCATAGATTTGTGCCAGAATGTTCAATGGTTGAAGGAGTTCCGCCAGTTTTAGTGTTTCATATTTTAGTCCGTTGACACACTGGACAAGTTTGAACAAAGTGCTCAACCTCTTTCTTTGAAGTCGGCCATTCAAATTGAGAATTAACTTTCTTAATAGTGTGTACGACTCCTGGGTGACCTCCTGTCAAAGATGAATGTAGTTCTCTAATAATTTCCGTGCGATAATCAGAATTTTTACTGAGAACCATCTGCCAACATGAATTATAAAAGCTCCCTGCACTTTGTAACCTGTGTAATTTTCACCATCTTGTTGAATTTGTTTCGATAATTCTTGTAAGACCGACTCTTCTTGTATTTTATCCAGCAATGTACATTTCAATCTAGTTATTCATGAATAAGAAGCAACAATATCATCAACTGTTTCAAATCGTCTTGAGAGAGCGTTCACAACTACATTATTTTTCCTGGATTAAAACTATGTTAAAGTCCTACCCAAGTAATTTACTAGAAACGATTGTTGTTTCGTAGTTTGAAGTACATGTGTCATTATTTTGCGAATACTTTTCTTGTCTATTTTGATAGTGAATTTATTACCTAGTAAACATTCCCGCCATTTCTTGACTGCCTCAGTAATTGCAAACATCTCTCTGAAATATGTTCTAGTATCCCTCATTCTGTTGAATAACTGCTCCTATATCTTCTTATTGAAAAAGGCATTTGGATGCTTTTCTTGTATTAATACTGCTCCTGTACCAACGCCACTTGCATCTGTTTTGATAGTAAATGCTTTGGAGAAATCCGGCAACGCTAGAATTGGTACTGAAATTGAATCTCATCACTTTTATTTTTTATTTTTTTATTTTAGCATGAATTAATTTTTTTATATAGAACTAAGATGTAACCGAATTATGATTGTTTGGTATTTTCTTTAATTCAATTTATTGATGTTTTATTCCAATTATGGGTTGAGTGAATTATTACTGTTCTTATTGCTTGTAATTGCCTGATCAATAATAGCATATTCGTTGGATTTTTTGAGACTGAGAGGTGAAGAATAATTATGCAATGGATAGTTCGCAATGAAAATGATCTTAGACTAGGGATATCTAAGGCATTCATGTGATAGTTGCATGAAGAAAGAGCTAGTGTGTAACGACCCCTTCTTCCAGCAAGATATTGTCCGCTCTGGGGATTGGACCGTAACCCAATATCCTCTCCTCACGGCTTTGTTTGGCGATGACTTCCCAGTCGGTCACCCAACTTGGTACTACTCTCGCCGAAACACTTTTAACTTCGGAGTTCTTATGGATCCGTTGCCAATTGTGCTTCAAAACGCGTCTTGCTATCTTGGGAGGGTTTCTTTACATATGTTTCATTTCCACATACTTCCCCAAGCGATGTGGGATTGTGACGACCACCTTTTTACGACCCGTCAGCTTCCAATTCGCCCGCGCGGACGTACCGCCATCCGGGTTCCAGTTCGTGCAGCATCGTACACATACTTACACATCCGGGTCATTACAATCACTCCCCCTCGGGGGCCCAACGTCCTCGTTGGCCACATTTTCGGTTGGGTACAGGCTCTGATACCATTTACTGTAGCGACCCTTAAATTATTCCTAATTTTCTCGTATTTTTTTTTATCCTAATAGACTTTAATTGCATTTAAGCGGAATTAAAATTTGTTAAGTTGAAATTGAAATAGGAATAGAAATTGTTAACGACGTTCGAATCTATTTTGAAAACCATTTAATAAAACTTTAAAACAATTAAAAGAAAACATAATGAAAATTAAAAACAATTGAAACAGTGGAAGCAACAAAACAGGGGCAAAAACGTCCCAAAATCAGGGGCGATCGATCGCTCAAAATAGGCGATCGATTGCCAGTTGAAAATGCTGAGGGGCGATCGATCGCCCAAAACAGGCGATTGATTGCCCATGGCAATCGCCTGTTTTTGCCTAGCGATCGCCTCTCCCAGGCGATCGCTCGGCACCCGCCCTGGAATTTCTTCCAGGACGTGACCAGAGATGAATAAGGATAAGGTCGTAGTGTAACTGAAATTAGCGTTGGAGTAAGTAGTTTGAGGAAGCTTTGAGGGCGCGAAGTGGTAGAAGTTTGAATTGCAACCTGGGCGTTGTTGGGAATCCTTGAACGATAGTCAACCCAAATGACTTAGGAAGTTGAAGTTATTTCGAGGATTGAGGATAAGAGACAATTTTAGTACAGAACAATTGATAAGTTAGAGAGTTCAACGTAATGAGTGATTAAATATAAACCAACGCGTGCCCGGGTCGTTAGGTGTCAAGTACACAGTTGAGATCGTAGATAGAGGGCTAAGAAATTGGTAAGGTTAATGCGTAAGCGAGGACGTGTATAGGCAATTGAAAGTAAGGAAAGTAGTTAGGAGGTTAACGTAGAAAATTCAGTTGGTGTGCATCCCGACTGTGGACGGGGTTCGAAGGGATTATGCTGAAGTTTGGGTTACAACCCAGAAATTTGATGAAATTGCAGGTGTTCAATTTGGGCTGGGCGTTAGGAAACTTAGGCACAGCCGTGACCTAAAGGGACTGTACAAATATTAAAGTGACACATATGTCGTGTAACGACCCAAAAACCTACCCTTAATTTTTTCCGTATAAATTTTTCATTTTATACTACAAACTTTAAATCTCTCATTCAGCGGAATAAAACTTTTAAAATCATAATTGAAATTATACAGCGTTTAAATTTTCGTGTTTAAAACTATGTAAAATAAACTTAAAACAATCATTTAAACACTTAAGTAATAAAAGAAAACATTTAGTTTAAAGTTATTTTAAATTTATTTATTTTTTTATATGTTCTGCCTAACAATGGCAGAACAAATGGCGATTGCAACAGGCACAATCGCCTTTGCAATCGCTTGTGGCGATTGATCACCACAATTGTGGCAAGATCAATTGCCACACCCTCTGGATTTCTCCAGAGGGCAGCGATTACTATCGCCGCTTGGCGATTTCAAGCAAAGGGAGGGGCGATTGCTCGCGTGCCCTCAGGCGACTATTCGCCACTGCCTCTGGATTTTGAAATCCAGAGGCTGCTTCTCTGTTACGCCCCATTTCTCATGATGCATAAAAACATGGGCCAAGGGCCCAAGGAAGGAGGGGGCGCGACATCCTCCTTAGGCTGCTAAAATATTCTAAGTGTTGGTGGGCACTTGAAGCACGTGGGCTGGATCACTTGGAGTGGGGTAATCCAAATCTGGGCGCTGCGCGCTGGCCCAGGCGCATATGGCACTGGGCCGAGCGCTGGGTGCTGGGCCGATGGGGCAGGCCCACTCGAGAAGGTAGAATGACATTTATGTTAGTGCTTATTTATGTTAGTGCTCACATTCATGTTAGTGCTTTCATTCATGTTAGTGCTCTCATTTATGTTAGTGCTTATTTATGTTAGTACTTGCACTTATGAAGATTCATGTACATGGCCTTGGCCATTTGTGTATAAATAGGCCATGAGCAACCAGCCAAGACATCAACTTTGAGTTTGAGTGTCTTGAGCATTGTGGTGTGCCTTGGAGAGAAATTGTTCCTAGTTTTTGTTTTCGGAAATCAAGGAGGGTTGGGAGGGTTTTCCCGTAAACACTTTGTCTCTTTATATTCCGCATTATTGAGAGGAGGGGCTGCCTAGTCGAGGACTGGCGCCATCACTCGGTGGAAATTCTGGCAAGAATTTAACCGTGTGACAACTTGGTATCAGAGCGCGGTTCGTTGGGAACAAACCGACCACAAATAGATGGATTCTCTCCGCAAGGAACCTTGGAGGCTATTCTTGCGAGGCTCGAAGTGTTGGAGAGCCTAATGGGCGTTTCAATGGTGACATCGGAGGACAGCCATTGATCGTGGGTCACCGAACGATGAGATTGGAGTTGGATGAATTCCAATCATTGATGGGGGTGGATATTCTTGCTATCGAGCAACGCATGGAGGGCTCTATCGAGAAGGATAGACAAAGGGGTGGCTCGGATAGGACAATGAGGCGGTTGGTTGTTCAAGTCGGAGGTTGGGAACCTCGGCCACACATATAAGGTTCCGGAGCCAAAACCTTATAATGGAGACCGCAATGCAAAAGGAGGTTGAGAACTTTCTTTGGGACATGGAGCAATACATCATGGTGGCCGAATTGAGGAGGAGAATCAAGTCACGATCACAAGCATGTACTTGGTGGGGGATGCCAAGTTATGGTGGCGGCAAATCCAACACATGGAGCCACGGATTGACACTTTCGACCATTTCAAAAATGAGTTGAAGGATCGTTTCTTGCCCTCTTAATTCGGAGTGGACGGCTAAGGAAGCTTTGAGGGGGGCTTAAAACAACGGGTTCGGTGCGCGAATAGGTAAGTGAGTTAGCTCTATTCTACGTGTATTCGGGAGATGCACGAGAGTGACAAGTTATTTAACTTTGTGGCGGTCTTCAACCATGGGCTCAAGTGGAGTTGAGGCATGGGGGTGAAGGACGTTCAATCGGCCATTTCTATAGCCGAGAGTTTGGTCGACTACAAAGCCATGTCCTCATCCGAGAAGAAAGGAAAGGAGGACAAACATTTGGGTAAGGCACATGGTGAGAGCAAAGAGAAGGGAAAACATCTCAAGGTGCTTTCAAGTCGTGTGGGAGGTGATCAATCACAACCGAGGAAGACTTCGGGGTGCTTCATTTGTGGAGGATCTCACTTTGCAAGAGAGTGCCCAAGCAAAGGCAAGGTGTCCACATTGCGGGTTAGAGGAGAGGACTCCGACGGAGAGGAGGTGCCTCGAGCTAACTCCATGCAACTTGTCAAGACCATTTCTAGTGGTGGATGGAGGTGTATCGGGTGAATTCACTCAACTACTAGACCCCGTTGTGGAGCAACAAAAGGGGGCGGGTGGTCCCCTTGCAAGGAAGTGATGAGGAGACTTTCGGTTCCGTAAAGGCCTTCGGAATCCATGGTGCATTGACCGAGCCAAGGTGGGCGAAGTGAATGCAAGGGGAGGCAAAGGTGGTTGCTAAGCAACTCAACGGACATGAGGAAGGCAAGGACTACGGCATTTGACGAGTTTTGTCAAAGGTACCATCATCAACAAAAGTTAGCCGAGGAGGGTTTGTTGAAGCTTTTGGGCGGGGAGCCGAGTGATGGGAGGGCGCGAGTCTTTGGAGGAAAGCCAATTACCGTGGCATAGATGTGGAACATCCAAAATCAAATGGGTGCTACAATTGTTTGAAGACAACTTGAAGTGGGCCTATGGAAGCTACGTGGGAGGACGTGGGTATATGGCATTTCAAGAGGTGGACCTAGTTGGGGGTTGACGAGGACGTCAACCATGATAAGTGGGGGAGATTGTTACGCCCCATTTCTCATGATGCATAAAAACATGGGCCAAGGGCCCAAGGAAGGATGGGCGCGGCATCCTCCTTAGGCGTGCTAAAATATTCTAAGTGTTGGTGGGCACTTGAAGCACGTGGGCTGGATCACTTGGAGTGGGGTAGTCCCAATCTGGCGTGCGCGCTGGCCCAGGCGCATATGCGCTGGCCGAGCCGCTGGTTCTGATTTCCGTGGGGCAGGCCCACTCGAGAAGGTAGGAATGACATTTATGTTAGGTGCTTTCATTTATGTAGTGCTTATTATGTAGTGCTCACATTCATGTTATTGCTTTCATTCTGTTAGTGCTCTCAGTTTGTTAGTGCTTATTTATTTAGTGCTGCACTTATGATACTAATGTACATGGCCTTGTCCTGTTGTGTATAAATAGTCCATGAGCAACACTCCAAGACATCAACTTCGGTTTTGAGTTACTTGATCAGTGTGGTTTCCTTGGAGAGGATTTAGGGTTTCCTAGGTCTTGTGTTCGCGAAATCAGGGGTTTGGGAGGGTTTTGCCCGTAAACACTTTGGTCTCTTTTATATTCCGCATTATTGAGAGGATGGCTGCCATTCCGAGGACTTGGCGCCATCACTCGGTGGAAATTCCGCAAGAATTTAACCGTGGGACATGCTCCCTCCCCGTTTCACGCCTGCACTTCCTTAACCATCACACATCAACATAATCATCCATTGCAATATTCTTTTTTTTTACCCTCATATCTTCATCATTTCTTATCACACTTCAAACATAAAAACACTTTACTCCCCCACTTTACCATCACCTCTAACTCGCTACAACACCTTTAACTTTCCATTTTTCTCAAACAAATCTCGGTGGTTCCGGTTTAAAACATGTCACATATTCCTCCTGTTTTAAAATACAAAACTTTCAAAACAGGTTCAAATAGTTACATTCCCAAAACACATTCTAATCAACTATCCGCTCCATTCACCTATTGTTCTAACAATTTTATCCACAAGCCGTGTACGTCCCACCCGGGTCACAATCACGCTTCTACTGCCAGGCCTTCCACCCGGGCCTCCTCCCTCAACTGCTCATACTCTGCCAGAGGGACATCCTCCTCACCTGTCTCGCAATCACCTGACACCATAAAGACACCTATGAGATAAAAACTTCAGTAGCTCTACGTAAATGCTATGCATGATCATGTATGCCTGTACTAGTGAACCGGCCATGTCAATGCATAATCCGGAACGGTCCATTCTATGGTTATCGGAACGCTCGACGATGATAGGCACGCAAGCGATTAGCACCCACACCACGAAGGGGACAACCCCGCTCACGACACGGAACGCCAGTCTTAACCTCCTCCCCGATCCCCATGTCATGGTTTTTTACTGTGATACTTACTTGCTTCTACATGCATGTTCTTTTCATGAATCGTGCGTAATTCATTTTCATGACATTTTTAAAAACCATGATGCGTGACCAGTTCCATATACACATAAAGTCACAATCACATGTGTACCATCAAGACAATAAATAAACAACCTATAACAACAACTAATCCTAACTACCCAACACCCAAACAATTTAAACAAGCCATCTCAAGGTTCCTCATACACATTGCCATTATGGTGTAGGCCTATCTGCCAGAGTAAGTCCGAGAACTTACCTCGCGTCGTTGCACACCGGACTCCGTCCACGGCGTTGTTCACCTATGCATTTCACCATATACTTATTAATCGAGTCCTAAATCACCAACTCAAAATTGTTAACACATCCTAACTCAAGAAAAATCCTCCTAAAACCTAAAACACTTCGTTGAGGCATTTCCTCGAGCAACCACGCTCGGATCAACAACTTCCTAGTTAGCAGGTTTTCAGCTCCAACTTAACCAGTCTCAATACACCTCAACAAATCGCTGACGAGCTCCGAAACTATCAATACGTCTATTAGAGGCTCAACTAAGCTCAACATATCAATTTCAACATCGATTTACTTTTCAACGAAAACCTAACGAACTCTAATCTTTTTCAACTCCTAGAAATCAAATCTACGTTCCAAAAGCTTATACCTTACCTAGAAGCAAAGACGACGAAGAAGCGTGGATTCGGTCGCCGGGGAAAGAATCGTCGCCGCAATGAAGAACGCCGGAGGAACGGAGAAGAGTCGCGCCAAAGGAGAGAGAAATGGATTTTGCGTTGATTGTTGGGAGAGGAATGAAAACTTTATAATGTTTTTTATAAACTGGTTTGGAACTTACTAAATTGCCCTTCACTTAATTGAAATTTTCGTCTCCCAATTGTCTCGTTATTTTAACTAACGATCCTATTTTCTAAAATTCTCATATTACCATAAATTCCTGATTAATTTGTTCGGCTCCGTTAAACTTTCCGTTCACGAACACGACACAATTCGCCGTATTTACACAATTGCCGTGTATATTGGAATATAATCTAAATCCCGAAAACCGGTGTTACATGTCGTGGTTTATTTGTTAGCGTTTGAAGATTTGATTTGTTCAATAGCTTTGAGAAGGACGTGTACGCTCAAATTGAAAGTAGGAAATAATATTTTAAGGTCCGATTTTTAGTAGTATAGTAGAGAGTTTTGTTTAGAATCAACGAGGTAGACAGTAAAGTGCAATAATTATCGAAGTATAAATGCCTAAAGACAGAACGTTAATATCACGGACTGTAAGCCAACAAATTTTGAGGACAAAATTTTAAATAAGGGATGGAAAGGTAAAACCCCTTTACAGATCTTAATATTTTTATATAAATGGTATTTTTGATAATATGTCGAACTCAAACCCTTTTACACAAGAAGTGTTTTACATCCTAATAATTAATCAGGATCTTAAAAAATTTGGAATTTTAGGAGTCGTACGCTATTTTTACGAGCAGTACGTTGCTCATAATGAAACGGTATTTTGGTAACAATATAAACGAGGCAGGTCCGTTTTGCAAATGGACAATTTTAATAACCCGAGTAATAAGTACAATTTATTTGTGAAATCAAGACGTGTAGAGAACCGAATCGTACTAATTTTAACGAATAAGAAATGATAATAGAAAGTAAGTACTAGGGCATTATAGAATTTTGCAACACCATTTATTAAAACATGAAATCTCTTTCTCCTTCCATTTTCACGCCATAGCTTCTGGATTTTTTGCTCCAGCGATGTCCGTAACGCCTTCTCACGCCGTTCTCACTTCCGACGCCCCTCTCTCTTCCCGTCGCTTCCGTTCTTTACGTTCCTTCCCCAAACTCGACTCTAGGTATGTGTAACACCCCGAGTTATTTGAACCCGGTTTGTTACTCATAAGTCCGAAACTTTCTATGAAAACTTGGACCAAATTAAACTTCGTTCAAAATTCAAAATTTGGACATTTGATAAAACATGAAAACTTGCAGCGGAAATCGTTTAAACAAAAATAAAATTAAACAAAGCCATGTCGAAATAAGCGTGGGAAAACGTTAAGAAACAATCGGTTAAGAAGCAAAGGTTTAACCCTTGTGAAAACACTTTAAAGTTGCAAAAGTCAAATTCATCGTCCGCTGAACAAAGTCAAACAAAAGGGGAAAGCTATTTGAAGACCCCCACCGGTCACTAAACGACAAAACATAAGATTTGTCATCCGGTCACTAAACGGACAAAACTAGATTGTCCTGCCGTCCTAATCGATAAAACGTAGATTTTGTCTTCCGGTCACTAAACGATAAAACGTAAGATTTGTCTTCCGGTCACTAACCGACAAAACGTAAGTTGTCATCCGTTCACTAACGACAAAACGTAAATTTTGTCTTCTCGGCACTAAACTACAAAACCTACCCTCTATCATCCTACACCACACACTCGCATCACCCGCTGACATAAAAAACACACCTATCCTAAGAATGAAATTGCTTGCTTCTCGAAACCTTCAGAACAACTCAACCATAGCAGTAGTGTCAAATCCATTAAAACTCAACGTTTAAACTCCCAGATTATAGTATCGTAGATCCAAAACGTTTCAAAATGCTAACTTTCTACTGTCATGAAACTCACATACTCAGACCAATCGTTTCTACTCCACCTCAACACTGCTGCCCCAGGTACCCCTCATCAGTTGACCAAGCCGACTTGGATGTACTCCTCAACCACGCAATCTTCTGTGCACTCAGGAAACTCACCTGCAGTGTCCTCAACACCTACATCACAAAACTCATCTATTAGCCTAATGCTAAGTAAGTAAAGCCAACAAGGAATGAAACAACGAAATATAAATTCCTAATATGCAATTTCTACTTTCTCAACTCAGTTGCTCATGCTTCGTTTCTGTTCAGATCCCCTGTGAAATTGGGAGTTGGATCAACTCTCCCAAAGTACATACATCCCTGTCTCATTAAGGGGTGATTAATTCCCTTAACAGTGAAATTGATTCTCCTGTTCAGATCCCCCTGTGAAATTGGGAGTTGGATCAACTCTCCCAAAGTACATACATCCCTGTCTCATTAAGGGGTGGATTAATTCCCTTAACAGTGAAACTGATTCTCATGACTGTTTCAATATGTTCAATCCTTACCATGCCATCATGCATTCAAATTCATTTTCGTATGTTTTAAAAACATGATGCATAGAATACAGATTCACACAAGTAATCATAACCCTAACGTTTTGTGATGTAGGCCCGAAGGCACAAGCAAACTTCACTTACCTGGTCTCCTGGGAAGCTTGTTGAAACCTCTCCCTCGGGAGTTTGCTCAACCTAGTTCCATAAATCGAACATTAATTTAATCTTTCGTCAAACTTCTTTCTAGCTACCCAGAAAGCTAAGGAAATTAGTTTGGAAGCCCTAATCGTAGTGCATTCCCGATTCAACTCATAAACCGAAACTAGCACTCACATACCGCATTCTCAAAACTTCATTTATCAACCCTCGACAGTTACAATGTAGCAAGAACTAGAAGCAAAACTCACCTAGTTTTGAGGAAATCGCTGGAGGGATCGAAGAGGGTCTCCTATCGCGCTCTGCTAAGCTGAGGAGCTGAGAGTGGAAGAGGAAATGAAATGAAACAGTGGCGGCTACCTCATTAACACTTCCCTTAAATACGTTATCCACAATATAAATTCACAATTACCATCTTGCCCCTGCCTAGTCACTTAATAACCTAATCACATTTCACTCAATTTTTAAACCTTTAAGATTATATACCTCCGTTTAATAACTTATTTTGATTTATATTGAAACCAGGTGTTACAATCTACCCTCCTTAAAAGAATTTTGTCCTCAAAATTCAGTACCTGAATAATTCTGGATGTTGGTCCATCATGTCCTGCTGGCGCTCCCAGGTTGTCTCCTCTACATTCTGGTTGCGCCATAAGACTTTCACTAGTGGGACCTCTTTGTTGCGTAATACCTTCACTGCGTAATCCAAGATCTTTACTGGTTTCTCTTCATAGGCAAGGGTAGGACAAATTTCGAGGTCTTGTTGTTCCATGATTTGGTTGGGATCCCTTATGCACTTTTTCAACATAGAAACATGGAATACGTCATGTATTCCTTCCATAGAAGCTGGTAGCTGCAACAGATAGGCTGCTCTCCCAACTCTTTTCAGAATAGTGAACGGTCCAATAAATTTAGGGTTCAACTTGCCTTTCTTCCCGAATCTGACAACTCCTTTAAATGGTGATACTTTAAGGAAAACTTCATCACCTACTTCAAACTCTAATTCTCTTCGTCTTTTATCAGCATAACTCTTCTGGCGGCTTTGAGCTGTCAAAATTCTCTGTCGGATGAAAGCAACCTTCTCCACAGTTTGTTGAACAATATTAGGACCAAGCACTTGTGCTTCACCAACTTCATCCCAGTACAAAGGAGATCTGCATTTTCGTCCATATAAGGCTTCATACGGTGTCATTCCTATTGTTGCTTGAAAACTTTTATTGTAAGAGAACTCGACCAACGGTAAATATCTACTCCAAGATCCTTGAAAATCCAATACGCATGCTCGGAGCATATCTTCTAAGGTCTGAATAGTCCTCTTGGATTGTCCATCCGTTTGAGGGTGGAAGGCTGTGCTAAAATTAAGTTGTGTTCCCATAGCCTTGTGCAGACTTTTCCAAAACTTAGATGTAAATCTGGAGTCTCGGTCTGAAACTATTGAACTTGGAACTCCGTGCAATCTGACAATCTCTTGCATGTACAATTCAGCAAGCTGATCCATGAGTAAGTTATCTTAATTGGCAGAAAATGAGCAGATTTGGTTAGACGGTCAACTATAACCCAGATTGCATCATGCCCCTTTGCTATCCTAGGTAGTCCAACGACAAAAATCCATTGTTATTTGTTCCCACTTCCATTCAGGAACTGGTAAGGGTTGCAATGTCCCTGAGGTTCTCTGATGTTCAGCCTTGACTTGCTGGCAGACCAGACATGACTCCACATACTTCGCCACACTTCTCTTCATACCTGGCCACTAATAATGCTGCTTGAGATCTCTGTACATTTCATACTTCCAGGATGAACTGAAAATCTGGAGGAATGTGCCTCAGATAGGATCTCCTTCCTAAGCTCAGTATCAGCCGGAACCAACCATCTATTTCGAAACTTGAGAATTCCGTCGGCTGAGCAGTTGAAATCCGACTTATCAGTGGAATCTATGCACAACCTATACTTATTACACTCAGTGTCATTCATTTGGACCTCCTTTATTTTCTCCAAAATAGTTGGCCTCAAAGACATGGCCGAAAGCATGACTGACACACTTGGCACAACTTCCAGGTTAAATCTTTGGAATTCCGTCTCTAAAGCCATCGGTATGTCCAGAGTCAAAGCAGAAACTAAAGGAGTCACTCTACTCACAGCATCTGCCACTACATTCGCCTTGCCAGGGTGGTACTTGATCTCAAAATCATAGTCTTTTACAAATTCCAACCATCGACGTTGCCTCATGTTTAATTCCTTCTGTGTGAAGATATACTTCAGGCTTTTATGATCTGAGAATATCTCGCAGGATTGTCCATACAAGTAATACCTCCAAATCTTAAGTGCAAATACAACTGCAGCTAATTCTAAGTCATGGGTAGGGTAGTTCTTCTCATGCGTTTTCAACTGTCTAGAGGCATAAGCTATTACTTTGCCATCTTGCATTAACACACATCCAAGACCAATCTTGGAAGCATCACAGTAAATGCTAAACTTACCATTATCGACAGGAAGGGTCAGAATTGGAGCATTGGTCAGTTTCTGTTTCAAGGTTATGAAACTATGTTCACATTCATCAGTCCATATGTACTTCACATTTTTCCTGGTTAACCTAGTAGGGGTGTGGCAATCTTTGAAAATCTCTCGATGAATTTCCTATAATACCCTGCTAGTCCAAGAAACTTCGAATATCAGTAGCACTCTTCGGTTGGGGCCACTCCTTAACTGCTTGAACTTTTGCTGGATCAACAGATATGCCGTCCCCAGAGATGACATGTCCTAAAAAGTGAACTTGGTCCAACCAGAACTCACACTTAGAAAATTTGGCATAAAGTTGGTGCCTTCTCAATACTTCTAACACTAAACTCAAATGTTTGCATGCTCATCCTAGTGCTAGAATAGATTAGGATGTCATCTATGAATACAATAACAAACTTGTCCAAATACTCGTGAAACACCCTATTCATGAGATCCATGAAGGCTGCTGGTGCGTTTGTCAAACCAAAAGACATAACCAGAAACTCATAATGTCCATATCTTGTGCGAAAGGCAGTCTTTGGGATATCTTCAGATTTAACCTTCAACTGGTAATAACCGGACCTAAGGTCGATCTTAGAGAAAACTCTTGCACCCCTAAGTTGGTCAAATAAGTCATCAATCCTCGGCAAAGGGTATTTGTTTTTGACAGTTAACTTATTCAATTCTCTATAATCAATGCACATACGCATTGATCCATCTTTCTTTTTGACAAAAAGAACAGGTGCTCCCCATGGTGAAAAGCTAGGGCGTATGAACCCCTTCTCCAACAAATCCTCTAACTGTTTCTTCAATTCTTTAAGTTCTGTTGGTGCTAGTCTATATGGATTTTTGGACACAGGCTCGGCACCGGGGTAAACATCTACCACAAATTCAATTTCCCTATCTGGTGGCAAGCCGAGAAGGTCATCTAGGAATACTTCAGGGAAGTCCTGGACAACTAAGACATTCTTGGGACTTGATTTTTCTACTAGTTGTGTGTCTAAAACACTGGCCAAAAAGTACGAATACTCTTTGCATGGGGAGGGTCTACAATTGACAGAAGTCATTAAAGTCATTTCCTTACTCTTCTTCAGAGCTTGGAAAGTATGGTTTAAACCTCCAGGGGGTTGAAAACTAACAATTCCAGTCCTACAATCTATTGTGACATAATGCTTAAACAACCAATCCATTTCTAGGATTACGTCAAATCCCATTATATCCATAATAATGAGATCAGCAGGCAGACTCACGCTTCCTACTAGCACATCGCTGTCAAGCATCACTTGGTCAGAGTGCATGCGTTCACCAGAAGGCAATGCAACATTAAACACATGCAGGGAAGGGATAAACAGCACATCTAACTTATCAGCAAATGCAGATGCTATAAATGAATGCGTTGCACCAGTGTCTATCAAGTAAAAGCAGGCACAGAGTTGATTCAGTATTGTGACGACCCCAACCCGATCAGGGCCGCCACGGACTTCCCGTGACATAATCATTTACCTAAGCCCTCGCATTTCTCATCTAACTTTTTCATTTCGTTTTTACTTAACACTTTAAAAGAAAACTAACTTTGACTTAAACATTAAACATTTGAGCGTAAAACACTTTTGACTTTTAAAACATTTAAAACTAGACTCAAAACTATTAATAACTTAAAACAAATAAAACATTTAAAACAATTAAAGTAAGATCAATTAAAACACGACACTAATATAACCTATACTCAAGAAAACAAACTGCGTGGATCGCTCTAAAAATCGAGCGTATCCATACCTGTTTTAAAATGACCAAACATTTAAAATGCCCAAACAGTTCCAGTATATTCACCAAAATAAAGACTTCACATTCTAAACAATCTAATACCACATCATACACATCAAAGACTCTACTTTCATACGTTTTTCTATCAACACATCCGATCCACATACAGTCATAAATCACCTAAAATCATCAAATAAAACCCAAATCAAATCTTTAAAACAAACATCTAACATAACACAGAATTTCCTAAAGCATCACCAAAGATATACATTTTCAAATCATTCGAAATAGCATTACTTCAACCTACAGCCACTATAGAATTTCCTAAACAATAAACCTAACTGTACTACCTAATATCCATTACCTTTCTAATCAACAAAGCTAACTCACATCCCTTTTTCTTTTATCATAAAGCAGTTCGAGGCACGCCATTAGATCATCCAGCCAAAACACACGCCGTCGCCACGAGCACAATCCGTCGACCGCCTATTCCTTGTCATCATGAGGAACTCTCATCTTCACACCTGTCACCTACATCATACAATAACTACATTAAGCCTAATGCTTAGTAAGGAGCGTGCTAAACATAACATTACCTATATGCATGACATTTATAAAACCGTTTCGTTTCGTAAAACATCTTTCCTTATTCATAAAAACAACATCCATTTAGTCCCGTGAAAACATTCATATAGTCCCGTGAAAACGTAGTCCCGTGAAAACATTCATATAGTCCCGTGTAGTCCCGTGAAAACACATTCATCATTCATATAGTCCCGTGAAGACACATTCATCATTCATATAGTCCCGTGAAGACACATTCATCATTCATTTAACTTTTCATAAAAACATGTTCATAAACCGTTCGTATGCACTATAAGAAAACATGATACATGAGGAGACATACACGTAAGGAAGAACCTATCACATGAGCTCTAACATACACATAGGGAAAACCTATCACATGAGCACTAACATACACATAAAGAAAACCTATCACATGAGCACTAACATACTAAGGCACTACTTAACTGTCAACCTTTCCTTAACTACCCGTCTTCCACCAACCTCTACAATCACTCACATCACAACAATCAACATTATCTACATTGTACGACGTAGGGCCTTAGTGGCCGGAAAGCCTAACGCTCACTTACCTGGCGTCCGTAGTAAGCCGAGCACCGTCCAAAAGGTCGTCTTCACCTAAAGCATTTCACAATTAAAAGACATTAAATCAATTCAAATTAAACGAACCTCAAACTTAAACTAATCTCCTAATTTAGGAAATTCTTTCCTAAAATTTCCATTTTCTCATTCGGGCATAACTAAGCTCCTATTTTTGTGGAAACATCTCAAATTACTATTTCTAGTCTAATCCAACTAAAACTTAATTAAATGGGCCACTAATTTGGGTTCGGTAAAAACCGACCTAAACTTCGAACGCGCGTAACTTTCGCGTCGGTTATCGGAATCGAACGATTCCAGCGGCCACGTACTCCTCTAATAACCTATTTTAATCTGCCAAAAGGGATTTTAAAACAAATGACCGGAACTAGTTCAATTTAGGCAAAACCCGAAACTGCCTTTTTTCGGAAAATTCCACTTTTCGATTTTTCATCAAAACTCATCAATTTCTTCACCAATCTATCCTACTAACATCCAATTAACAATATCTAACCTAAAATCGAAGCTACATTGAGCAAAACCCGAGTGCCCTAATTCGGGCATTCACTGAATTTCGCCCAAATCGGGCTCACCACTGCCATTCGACCAAAGCCGGACCAAGGGTCAGCAAACCCTCGCCGGAGGCGACCAAAACGGGCGGCGATCGGAGCCAAAACCGGCTCGTCACAGCCGGCCACGAACAAACCCGAAACCGGGTGAAAACCGAACCAAAACAGGGGAGCTCACCGTCGGTTCGTGCGCGAGGATGGCCGGAGATCCTTTGTCGCCGCCGTCTGGCCGGAGAAGGCCGGAGCTCGCCGGCGAACGGCGCCGCGTCGCCGCGCTTTTCCCCTCCTGCGCGCTTCGCTGCTCGGCGTCGGGCTCGAACACAAACAACCTCGGTTGTTTGTGTTGTTTTTACGTTATTATTAATAATAATAATAATAATAATAATAATAATAATCCTAATATTAATAATCCTAATATTAATTCCTATTAAAACGTTAATATACCGTTTTGCCCTTCCGTAAATTCCGTTAAATCTCGTTCTTAATTATAACTCACGGCTTAATTTCATTGGAAATGCCCGAATCTAAATTAATTAACCAATCAGGTTAACCAAATTTATTCACTTTTCTTTTAAATTACTTAAAACAATTATTTATTAAACAATTACCTATTATTTTATTTTCTCTTAAAATTCCGGGTGTTACATCCTTCCCTCCTTAATTGGAATTTTGTCCCCAAAATTATTGTTTGGTTAACTTCTAATTACTCATCCTCTCATTGCGTAAGAAATGATGTCGTAACACTAGCTTCGACACTTCTATGATCTCCGAAGCTTTCAATCCACCTAACTTCGCACTTCGCAAGTCAATTACTCATACATCCATCGTCTTCAACCTAACCTTTCGTCATCTAGACCTTTGAATTTCATTTAACTTAATTCCAACTTTAGTTTGTCCCTCAAGCTAAGTTCATTCAATTTCCAACTCCTCAAATTTCGTGACAACAATTCGTACCTAATCACTTCAAACCCTTAAGCTTCTTCAATTCTATAACACTAAGGACCTGATACTTAGATCTCTCATCTTAATCCTCTGTTTTGAACTCTTCTTTACACTACTATTTACTTTCCAAATTATCAATCTCATTTTCTAAACCTACTTGCTTTGGGTAATCATAGCATTTCCTTAGCTACTCTAATGCCATTCCTTTATACAGAACTGTAATTATTAAATCTATTTCTTTACGCTTTCATGGTATCCACTAGGTTTCTATAATTATTTCCACTATGATAGTCTCATCTAATTCTTACATCGGTCTTCATCGATCACAAACAAATCTTAAGTCTAAACTAATTCTTTACATTATTCACCCAATGTCTTAAATGGTGCATAAACACTTTGACATAGCTTACGAGTCGAATCTTTCCTAGACCAACAGGTTTATCTTCCCTTCTAGGTCCACTTGCAGAATCTCCGTGCAACTTTCTATCCCTTCGTCCTTTTTACCTTACATCGCATAGTTCCTATTTCTCTCATTCAAAATGTCCTATATTTTCCCAATTTGCACACCACTCGATTCTAGTGAATTAAACCTCAACTTTCAACCTTCCCTTCTTATCTAACTATCCTCTTCTTCCTATCTCTTAACTTTACAATATCGATTTCATCCTTCCTCAAAAATTAGGTCCTAAGCACTCTTCTAAATTCTTTTACAACATCTAAAATTAGGTCCTAAGCACTCTTCTAAATTATTTTACAACATCTCATCCCTACAACCTTCTTGTTCGCAAACTTGTTGTATGTAATTTAACACCTCCCTTCCAAAAATCCTTGCCTTCCTAAGTCACCAAGTATGATTCCAAATTCAATGCTAAACTTTCACACTACATCACCTAACATCTCTATCTCAACGTCTTCTTTAAATAAATTAAAATAAATGTACCTGTGACTACGGTATACTGCCCTATACGTATTCCTAATATCCCACAAGGACTTCTTCAAAGTTACTAACTAGCCTACTATCTTTCATTCCTTCTCATAATAATTTGTCTAACAATCTTCTTGTTAGCAAACTTGTTGTAGGTAGACCTACAACCTTAATCCTAATCTTCTAAAATCCTCCAATCTTGTTCTTCCATTTTCCAAAAACTTAGAAGCATTCCTTACTTTTAATGAAACCAAACGTGTTATGGCTTATACCACAAGCCCTGTCAACTCCCTAAGCCTCCACTTAATCTTTTATAGGTCAATCTTTCTAACTTACCTAACTTGGCTTAATTAAGTTTTCTAACATCCTTTGGGTTAATTACTATCTCGAGACTCTTACTAACCCATGGGTTGTAATCTAACTCGCGCCTAAACTTATCTGCTTTACCTATAGTCATAGCATACGACACTCAGTTCCCACCTTTCTTTAGTAAAGGTCTCTCGTAAATCCGTCACCAATAGTATTCTAAGTCACACACCTAAACTCTCCAGTAAATTCTTTTCCCAAAATCTGGGAATGACTTTTCATTACGATCTACCTCTCGGGTCCTTTAAACATTAAAGTTCCTACTTCCTTCTTGGAGATAAGTCTCAGGTTCAGGTGTTTAACTCGAACTGTATTAACTTCAGACTTACTACTTATCTCTCATCTTTCTAAACCAAAAGTTCGAAATCAACCACCCGTTACTCTACTTCTCTTTATTTTCCTCCATCACTATTGATCAATACGAACGCCTCTATGTAATCACCCAAATTATATATATCCAAGATTTCGTATTGATCAATCACATCGCTTTGCAAAAGTAAACAACACCTTCCATACTCTCACAACAATATGCTTGAGCTGAAGCCTCAAACATTGCCTTTATCTAAATACTTCACTTCAATATTTTTGTTCTCTTCACTGATGTTTACTAAGTCAAATGCTCCTATTCGACAATTCACCTAAGGTAGACTTTTGATTATTACCTTCATTTAAATACTTAGGGGATTCGTCAAACCGTTAGATCTCCTAAGTCGTATCCCTCCAATGGTAATAAATTCTAAGTATGTGCACACTTGCACAATTATCCCAGGTTATTCATCTCAATGCGTAACTTTCTCTATTCACTATTCTCTTTTTATCCAATTATACGAAAGTCACGTTTTAAACCCCTACTCTAGTCACACATCTACTCCAAAGCTCCTTATCTTATTAATCGTCACTATATGAATATGCCTGGAATAACCGATGGTTGAGCGGTTCCTTCATCCTCGATCAAGGTATACATCCTCGGAGGACAACACGGTGGTATCTTATTCGGTCCTAGACAACCTTTGGCCTTGTGCCCCACCTTGTCACACCGAAAACATCGACCGGAATGCAACTTGCACTCCCACCGGATGACACATCGCATAAGAAACCTTATCTATCTCCTTCACCTTGATAATGTCAAACAATCTTTCCATTGCTCGAACCTACACCTCGGCCTATATCGGATCTATAGCACATCCATCAAATATCGGAGGTCGAACTGCCTAGTTCGTTCACTACCCTGGTTCCATGAAGTACTATCTTGTCTATTACCATTTCCATCTCGGTTGAGTAAGATCTCTATTTGTTCTGACCATTGGTGCATTATGTCCATAAGCTAACTAAGGGATTTCTCCTCGAGTTTTCTAGGTGCTTTCGGCATTTTCTTGTTCCTAGACACATTAAGAAACACAATACAAAACAATATGAACACGATACAAACAATATGAACATCTATGAATCAAACTTAAACTTAAATACTTACAGTCGATGGAGAGTCCTCGTGCGGCGGTGTGTTTTTGGCAGACATATCACAGAACTCGCTTTTAAAACTCCGTCTCTCTGATACCATAACTGTGACGACCCCAACCCGATCAGGGCCGCCACGGACTTCCCGTGACATAATCATTTACCTAAGCCCTCGCATTTCTCATCTAACTTTTTCATTTCGTTTTTACTTAACACTTTAAAAGAAAACTAACTTTGACTTAAACATTAAACATTTGAGCGTAAAACACTTTTGACTTTTAAAACATTTAAAACTAGACTCAAAACTATTAATAACTTAAAACAAATAAAACATTTAAAACAATTAAAGTAAGATCAATTAAAACACGACACTAATATAACCTATACTCAAGAAAACAAACTGCGTGGATCGCTCTAAAAATCGAGCGTATCCATACCTGTTTTAAAATGACCAAACATTTAAAATGCCCAAACAGTTCCAGTATATTCACCAAAATAAAGACTTCACATTCTAAACAATCTAATACCACATCATACACATCAAAGACTCTACTTTCATACGTTTTTCTATCAACACATCCGATCCACATACAGTCATAAATCACCTAAAATCATCAAATAAAACCCAAATCAAATCTTTAAAACAAACATCTAACATAACACAGAATTTCCTAAAGCATCACCAAAGATATACATTTTCAAATCATTCGAATAGCATTACTTCAACCTACAGCCACTATAGAATTTCCTAAACAATAAACCTAACTGTACTACCTAATATCCATTACCTTTCTAATCAACAAAGCTAACTCACATCCCTTTTTCTTTTTATCATAAAGCAGTTCGAGGCCCGCCATTAGATCATCCAGCCAAACACACGCCGTCGCCACGAGCACAATCCGTCGACCGCCTATCCTTGTCATCATGAGGAAACTCTCATCTTCACACCTGTCACCTACATCATACAATAACTACATTAAGGCCTAAGGCTAGTAAGGAGCGTGCTAAACATAACATTACCTATATGCATGACATTTATAAAACCGTTCGTTTCGTAAAACATCTTTCCTTATTCATAAAAAAAACATCCATTTAGTCCCGTGAAAACATCATATAGTCCCTGTGAAAACGTAGTCCCGTGAAAACATTCATATAGTCCCGTGTAGTCCCGTGAAACACTATCAAGTCCGTACTACATTCATCATAGTCCGTGAAGACACATTCATCATTCATATAGTCCCGTGAAAACATTCATATAGTCCCGTGAAAACATTCATATAGTCCCGTGAAAACATTCATATAGTCCCGTGAAAACATTCATATAGTCCCGTGAAAACATTCATATAGTCCCGTGAAAACATTCATATAGTCCCGTGAAAACATTCATATAGTCCCGTGAAAACATTCATATAGTCCCGTGAAAACATTCATATAGTCCCGTGAAAACATTCATATAGTCCCGTGAAAACATTCATATAGTCCCGTGAAAACATTCATATAGTCCCGTGAAAACATTCATATAGTCCCGTGAAAACATTCATATAGTCCCGTGAAAACATTCATATAGTCCCGTGAAAACATTCATATAGTCCCGTGAAAACATTCATATAGTCCCGTGAAAACATTCATATAGTCCCGTGAAAACATTCATATAGTCCCGTGAAAACATTCATATAGTCCCGTGAAACACATTCATCATTCATATAGTCCCGTGAAAACATTCATATAGTCCCGTGAAAACATTCATATAGTCCCGTGAAAACATTCATATAGTCCCGTGAAAACATTCATATAGTCCCGTGAAAACATTCATATAGTCCCGTGAAAACATTCATATAGTCCCGTGAAAACATTCATATAGTCCCGTGAAAACATTCATATAGTCCCGTGAAAACATTCATATAGTCCCGTGAAAACATTCATATAGTCCCGTGAAAACATTCATATAGTCCCGTGAAAACATTCATATAGTCCCGTGAAAACATTCATATAGTCCCGTGAAAACATTCATATAGTCCCGTGAAAACATTCATATAGTCCCGTGAAAACATTCATATAGTCCCGTGAAAACATTCATATAGTCCCGTGAAAACATTCATATAGTCCCGTGAAAACATTCATATAGTCCCGTGAAAACATTCATATAGTCCCGTGAAAACATTCATATAGTCCCGTGAAAACATTCATATAGTCCCGTGAAAACATTCATATAGTCCCGTGAAAACATTCATATAGTCCCGTGAAAACATTCATATAGTCCCGTGAAAACATTCATATAGTCCCGTGAAAACATTCATATAGTCCCGTGAAAACATTCATATAGTCCCGTGAAAACATTCATATAGTCCCGTGAAAACATTCATATAGTCCCGTGAAACACATTCATCATTCATATAGTCCCGTGAAAACATTCATATAGTCCCGTGAAAACATTCATATAGTCCCGTGAAAACATTCATATAGTCCCGTGAAAACATTCATATAGTCCCGTGAAAACATTCATATAGTCCCGTGAAAACATTCATATAGTCCCGTGAAAACATTCATATAGTCCCGTGAAAACATTCATATAGTCCCGTGAAAACATTCATATAGTCCCGTGAAAACATTCATATAGTCCCGTGAAAACATTCATATAGTCCCGTGAAAACATTCATATAGTCCCGTGAAAACATTCATATAGTCCCGTGAAAACATTCATATAGTCCCGTGAAAACATTCATATAGTCCCGTGAAAACATTCATATAGTCCCGTGAAAACATTCATATAGTCCCGTGAAAACATTCATATAGTCCCGTGAAAACATTCATATAGTCCCGTGAAAACATTCATATAGCACTAACATACTAAGGCACTACTTAACTGTCAACCTTTCCTTAACTACCCGTCTTCCACCAACCTCTACAATCACTCACATCACAACAATCAACATTATCTACATTGTACGACGTAGGGCCTTAGTGGCCGGAAAGCCTAACGCTCACTTACCTGGCGTCCGTAGTAAGCCGAGCACCGTCCAAAAGGTCGTCTTCACCTAAAGCATTTCACAATTAAAAGACATTAAAATCAATTCAAATTAACGAACCTCAAACTTAAACTAATCTCCTAATTTAGGAATTCTTTCCTAAAATTTACATTTTCTCATTCGGGCATAACTAAGCTCCTATTTTTGTGGAAACATCTCAAATTACTATTTCTAGTCTAATCCAACTAAAACTTAATTAAATGGGCCACTAATTTGGGTTCGGTAAAAACCGACCTAAACTTCGAACGCGCGTAACTTTCGCGTCGGTTATCGGAATCGAACAATTCCAGCGGCCACGTACTCCTCTAATAACCTATTTTAATCTTCCAAAAGGGATTTTAAAACAAATAACCGGAACTAGTTCAATTTAGGCAAAACCCGAAACTGCCCTTTTTCAGAAAATTCCACTTTTTCGATTTTTCATCAAAACTCATCAATTTCTTCACCAATCTATCCTACTAACATCCAATTAACAATATCTAACCTAAAATCGAAGCTACATTGAGCAAAACCCGAGTGCCCTAATTCGGGCATTCACTGAATTTCGCCCAAATCGGGCTCACCACTGCCATTCGACCAAAGCCGGACCAAGGGTCAGCAAACCCTCGCCGGAGGCGACCAAAACGGGCGGCGATCGGAGCTAAAACCGGCTCGTCACAGCCGGCCACGAACAAACCCGAAACCGGGTGAAAACCGAACCAAAACAGGGGAGCTCACCGTCGGTTCGTGCGCGAGGATGGCCGGAGATCCTTTGTCGCCGCCGTCTGGCCGGAGAAGGCCGGAGCTCGCCGGCGAACGGCGCCGCGTCGCCGCGCTTTTCCCCCCCCTGCGCGCTTCGCTGCTCGGCGTCGGGCTCGAACACAAACAACCTCGGTTGTTTGTGTTGTTTTTTACGTTATTATTAATAATAATAATAATAATAATAATAATAATAATAATAATCCTAATATTAATAATCCTAATATTAATTCCTATTAAAACGTTAATATACCGTTTTGCCCTTCCGTAAATTCCGTTAAATCTCGTTCTTAATTATAACTCACGGCTTAATTTCATTGGAAATGCCCGAATCTAAATTAATTAACCAATCAGGTTAACCAAATTTATTCACTTTTCTTTTAAATTACTTAAAACAATTATTTATTAAACAATTACCTATTATTTTATTTTCTCTTAAAATTCCGGGTGTTACATCCTTCCCTCCTTAATTGGAATTTTGTCCCCAAAATTATTGTTTGGTTAACTTCTAATTACTCATCCTCTCATTGCGTAAGAAATGATGTCGTAACACTAGCTTCGACACTTCTATGATCTCCGAAGCTTTCAATCCACCTAACTTCGCACTTCGCAAGTCAATTACTCATACATCCATCGTCTTCAACCTAACCTTTCGTCATCTAGACCTTTGAATTTCATTTAACTTAATTCCAACTTTAGTTTGTCCCTCAAGCTAAGTTCATTCAATTTCCAACTCCTCAAATTTCGTGACAACAATTCGTACCTAATCACTTCAAACCCTTAAGCTTCTTCAATTCTATAACACTAAGGACCTGATACTTAGATCTCTCATCTTAATCCTCTGTTTTGAACTCTTCTTTACACTACTATTTACTTTCCAAATTATCAATCTCATTTTCTAAACCTACTTGCTTTGGGTAATCATAGCATTTCCTTAGCTACTCTAATGCCATTCCTTTATACAGAACTGTAATTATTAAATCTATTTCTTTACGCTTTCATGGTATCCACTAGGTTTCTATAATTATTTCCACTATGATAGTCTCATCTAATTCTTACATCGGTCTTTATCGATCACAAACAAATCTTAAGTCTAAACTAATTCTTTACATTATTCACCCAATGTCTTAAATGGTGCATAAACACTTTGACATAGCTTACGAGTCGAATCTTTCCTAGACCAACAGGTTTATCTTCCCTTCTAGGTCCACTTGCAGAATCTCCGTGCAACTTTCTATCCCTTCGTCCTTTTTACCTTACATCGCATAGTTCCTATTTCTCTCATTCAAAATGTCTTATATTTTCCCAATTTGCACACCACTCGATTCTAGTGAATTAAACCTCAACTTTCAACCTTCCCTTCTTATCTAACTATCCTCTTCTTCCTATCTCTTAACTTTACAATATCGATTTCATCCTTCCTCAAAAATTAGGTCCTAAGCACTCTTCTAAATTCTTTTACAACATCTAAAATTAGGTCCTAAGCACTCTTCTAAATTATTTTACAACATCTCATCCCTACAACCTTCTTGTTCGCAAACTTGTTGTATGTAATTTAACACCTCCCTTCCAAAAATCCTTGCCTTCCTAAGTCACCAAGTATGATTCCAAATTCAATGCTAAACTTTCACACTACATCACCTAACATCTCTATCTCAACGTCTTCTTTAAATAATTAAAATAAATGTACCTGTGACTACGGTATACTGCCCTATACGTATTCCTAATATCCCACAAGGACTTCTTCAAAGTTACTAACTAGCCTACTATCTTTCATTCCTTCTCATAATAATTTGTCTAACAATCTTCTTGTTAGCAAACTTGTTGTAGGTAGACCTACAACCTTAATCCTAATCTTCTAAAATCCTCCAATCTTGTTCTTCCATTTTCCAAAAACTTAGAAGCATTCCTTACTTTTAATGAAACCAAACGTGTTATGGCTTATACCACAAGCCCTGTCAACTCCCTAAGCCTCCACTTAATCTTTTATAGGTCAATCTTTCTAACTTACCTAACTTGGCTTAATTAAGTTTTCTAACATCCTTTGGGTTAATTACTATCTCGAGACTCTTACTAACCCATGGGTTGTAATCTAACTCGCGCCTAAACTTATCTGCTTTACCTATAGTCATAGCATACGACACTCAGTTCCCACCTTTCTTTAGTAAAGGTCTCTCGTAAATCCGTCACCAATAGTATTCTAAGTCACACACCTAAACTCTCCAGTAAATTCTTTTCCCAAAATCTGGGAATGACTTTTCATTACGATCTACCTCTCGGGTCCTTTAAACATTAAAGTTCCTACTTCCTTCTTGGAGATAAGTCTCAGGTTCAGGTGTTTAACTCGAACTGTATTAACTTCAGACTTACTACTTATCTCTCATCTTTCTAAACCAAAAGTTCGAAATCAACCACCCGTTACTCTACTTCTCTTTATTTTCCTCCATCACTATTGATCAATACGAACGCCTCTATGTAATCACCCAAATTATATATCCAAGATTTCGTATTGATCAATCACATCGCTTTGCAAAAGTAAACAACACCTTCCATACTCTCACAACAATATGCTTGAGCTGAAGCCTCAAACATTGCCTTTATCTAAATACTTCACTTCAATATTTTTGTTCTCTTCACTGATGTTTACTAAGTCAAATGCTCCTATTCGACAATTCACCTAAGGTAGACTTTTGATTATTACCTTCATTTAAATACTTAGGGGATTCGTCAAACCGTTAGATCTCCTAAGTCGTATCCCTCCAATGGTAATAAATTCTAAGTATGTGCACACTTGCACAATTATCCCAGGTTATTCATCTCAATGCGTAACTTTCTCTATTCACTATTCTCTTTTTATCCAATTATACGAAAGTCACGTTTTAAACCCCTACTCTAGTCACACATCTACTCCAAAGCTCCTTATCTTATTAATCGTCACTATATGAATATGCCTGGAATAACCGATGGTTGAGCGGTTCCTTCATCCTCGATCAAGGTATACATCCTCGGAGGACAACACGGTGGTATCTTATTCGGTCCTAGACAACCTTTGGCCTTGTGCCCCACCTTGTCACACCGAAAACATCGACCGGAATGCAACTTGCACTCCCACCGGATGACACATCGCATAAGAAACCTTATCTATCTCCTTCACCTTGATAATGTCAAACAATCTTTCCATTGCTCGAACCTACACCTCGGCCTATATCGGATCTATAGCACATCCATCAAATATCGGAGGTCGAACTGCCTAGTTCGTTCACTACCCTGGTTCCATGAAGTACTATCTTGTCTATTACCATTTCCATCTCGGTTGAGTAAGATCTCTATTTGTTCTGACCATTGGTGCATTATGTCCATAAGCTAACTAAGGGATTTCTCCTCGAGTTTTCTAGGTGCTTTCGGCATTTTCTTGTTCCTAGACACATTAAGAAACACAATACAAAACAATATGAACACGATACAAAACAATATGAACATCTATGAATCAAACTTAAACTTAAATACTTACAGTCGATGGAGAGTCCTCGTGCGGCGGTGTGTTTTTGGCAGACATATCACAGAACTCGCTTTTAAAACTCCGTCTCTCTGATACCATAACTGTGACGACCCCAACCCGATCAGGGCCGCCACGGACTTCCCGTGACATAATCATTTACCTAAGCCCTCGCATTTCTCATCTAACTTTTTCATTTCGTTTTTACTTAACACTTTAAAAGAAAACTAACTTTGACTTAAACATTAAACATTTGAGCGTAAAACACTTTTGACTTTTAAAACATTTAAAACTAGACTCAAAACTATTAATAACTTAAAACAAATAAAACATTTAAAACAATTAAAACAATTAAAGTAAGATCAATTAAAACACGACACTAATATAACCTATACTCAAGAAAACAAACTGCGTGGATCGCTCTAAAAATCGAGCGTATCCATACCTGTTTTAAAATGACCAAACAGTTCCAGTATATTCACCAAAATAAAGACTTCACATTCTAAACAATCTAATACCACATCATACACATCAAAGACTCTACTTTCATACGTTTTTCTATCAACACATCCGATCCACATACAGTCATAAATCACCTAAAATCATCAAATAAAACCCAAATCAAATCTTTAAAACAAACATCTAACATAACACAGAATTTCCTAAAGCATCACCAAAGATATACATTTTCAAATCATTCGAATTAGCATTACTTCAACCTACAGCCACTATAGAATTTCCTAAACAATAAACCTAACTGTACTACCTAATATCCATTACCTTTCTAATCAACAAAGCTAACTCACATCCCTTTTTCTTTTTATCATAAAGCAGTTCGAGGCCCGCCATTAGATCATCCAGCCAAAACACACGCCGTCGCCACGAGCACAATCCGTCGACCGCCTATTCCTTGTCATCATGAGGAACTCTCATCTTCACACCTGTCACCTACATCATACAATAACTACATTAAGCCTAATGCTTAGTAAGGAGCGTGCTAAACATAACATTACCTATATGCATGACATTTATAAAACCGTTTCGTTTCGTAAAACATCTTTCCTTATTCATAAAAACAACATCCATTTAGTCCCGTGAAAACATTCATATAGTCCCGTGAAACGTAGTCCCGTGAAACATTCATATAGTCCCGTGTAGTCCCGTGAAACACATTCATCATTCATATAGTCCCGTGAAGACACATTCATCATTCATATAGTCCCGTGAAGACACATTCATCATTCATTTAACTTTTCATAAAACATGTTCATAAACCGTTCGTATGCACTATAAGAAAACATGATACATGAGGAGACATACACGTAAGGAAGAACCTATCACATGAGCTCTAACATACACATAGGGAAAACCTATCACATGAGCACTAACATACACATAAAGAAAACCTATCACATGAGCACTAACATACTAAGGCACTACTTAACTGTCAACCTTTCCTTAACTACCGTCTTCCACCAACCTCTACAATCACTCACATCACAACAATCAACATTATCTACATTGTACGACGTAGGGCCTTAGTGGCCGGAAAGCCTAACGCTCACTTACCTGGCGTCCGTAGTAAGCCGAGCACCGTCCAAAAGGTCGTCTTCACCTAAAGCATTTCACAATTAAAAGACATTAAAATCAATTCAAATTAAACGAACCTCAAACTTAAACTAATCTCCTAATTTAGGAAATTCTTTCCTAAAATTTACATTTTCTCATTCGGGCATAACTAAGCTCCTATTTTTGTGGAAACATCTCAAATTACTATTTCTAGTCTAATCCAACTAAAACTTAATTAAATGGGCCACTAATTTGGGTTCGGTAAAAACCGACCTAAACTTCGAACGCGCGTAACTTTCGCGTCGGTTATCGGAATCGAACGATTCCAGCGGCCACGTACTCCTCTAATAACCTATTTTAATCTTCCAAAAGGGATTTTAAAACAAATGACCGGAACTAGTTCAATTTAGGCAAAACCCGAAACTGCCCTTTTTCGGAAAATTCCACTTTTTCGATTTTTCATCAAAACTCATCAATTTCTTCACCAATCTATCCTACTAACATCCAATTAACAATATCTAACCTAAAATCGAAGCTACATTGAGCAAAACCCGAGTGCCCTAATTCGGGCATTCACTGAATTTCGCCCAAATCGGGCTCACCACTGCCATTCGACCAAAGCCGGACCAAGGGTCAGCAAACCCTCGCCGGAGGTGACCAAAAATGGGCGGCGATCGGAGCCAAAACCGGCTCGTCACAGCCGGCCACGAACAAACCCGAAACCGGGTGAAAACCGAACCAAAACAGGGGAGCTCACCGTCGGACGGCGCCGCCGTCTGGCCGGAGAAGGCCGGAGCTCGCCGGCGAACGGCGCCGCGTCGCCGCGCTTTTCCCCCCCTGCGCGCTTCGCTGCTCGGCGTCGGGCTCGAACACAAACAACCTCGGTTGTTTGTGTTGTTTTTACGTTATTATTAATAATAATAATAATAATAATAATAATAATAATCCTAATATTAATAATCCTAATATTAATTCCTATTAAAACGTTAATATACCGTTTTGCCCTTCCGTAAATTCCGTTAAATCTCGTTCTTAATTATAACTCACGGCTTAATTTCATTGGAAATGCCCGAATCTAAATTAATTAACCAATCAGGTTAACCAAATTTATTCACTTTTCTTTTAAATTACTTAAAACAATTATTTATTAAACAATTACCTATTATTTTATTTTCTCTTAAAATTCCGGGTGTTACATTAAATCCTTGTCAAAATGGATGAAATGGAGGAGGAGAGAACCCTAAAATGGGGCTGGAAATTTTGTGGAGAAGAGAACCGAAAATGAGGAAGAAAAATGAAGAAATACCTAATTTTAACCTAAAGTTTTTTCCTCTTTTTCTTTACCTCCACCCTACTTTTTAAAATTGCAATTAAACCCACTCTCTTCACACTTATCTTCTCCCAATCTCCAACGTGATATGCTTTTAAATTCCCCCACTTTTTATTCAATTATTTCCTTCACAAAAATTCCTATTGGTTGTTGACTTTTCAACTCTATTTCTGTTGAATTGTCAAACCCTTTTTATTTTCTCTTCTCATCTATTACACTTCAAAGCACAACCTTAATCTTTAATAATTAACTCTCCTAACACGTCAAATCATAGGCGACGCACGTAATAGAAATTTCTGGGTGTTACACTGGTGAATGATCGCCACGGGGCGATCGATCAGCTGATATGGGGGCGATCGATCGCCCCCTTATTTTTATAACAACCGATCGATCGGCTGTGCTTTTTACGGGCAAAATGCCCTTTTTGCCCTCGTTAAGTTTGGCCGATGGTTTTCTTTTATTTAGTATGTTTCTTCAAATGATTTGGAAAACGATTTCAACGGTTTAGACTTTGATTTAACGCTTTAGAAGTCGAAATTTACTTAATGGTATAAAATGAAAAAATTTTATGAAAAAGTAAAGGATAGGAATTGGGTGTGCTACAGCCTAAGTCTGTTCTCTAACGAATGTAAATGAAAGGAAACGAAGAATGAAATGAATGAAACTTAAGGAGTTTATGAGAATGGATGAGGGTAATATGCATGTATGTATGTATGTCACGGTTTAGGTCGTGGCGGCACCGACGTGGGGTTGGGGTTGTCACATTTTGTGTTCTATGGTGTAGGTGAAGATGAGATTTCAGGTGAGCTTGATGAGAGTGCTCAGGATTAGGATGCAGTCGGCGATGCATGATGAATGTCGGTATGGGTATTTGTCGAGGCGTCTTGACCAGGGAGATGTGGTAGTGGGTAATTTTGTTGGGATTTTGGTTATGTAAATGATGATGGTTTATAACTCTTTTAAATATTATTTTGGGAGTTGTTGTAAATGTTGGTTTCAGGATTTTTGACTTTTAAACAACTAACCATTATTCTGCCCGAGTTTTTTATTAAGAAACGAGGTTAGTTTTCACAAACTTTTACGTTTTGTTTATGTGTGCGAGTCGGGTTTTAGGGGTTTTAATGTTTCTAGAAGTTAAAAATATCGAAAGATGAGTTGAGAGGGTTTTTAAGTAAAATGTTGATGAAGTGAAGAGAATTAGAAAAGGGAAAATCGGTCGAAGTTGGTGTTGATATGTCGACCGATTAGGGCAAAAATCGGTCGAAGTTGGAGGTGGAAATGTCAACAGATTAGTGAGAAAGTCAGAAGATGTAGATTTGTCGATGTTAACTCGGCAGGTATTGATCGATATAGATCGGTCGATGTTGATTCAGAAGATGTAGATCTGTCGATGTTAATTCGGCAGATGTTGATCGATGTAGATCGGACAATGTTTGATTTCGGCAGGTGTTGAAATCGGACAATGTTGATTTCAGCAGATGTTGAAATCGGACGATGTTGATTTCGACAGATGCTGATTCGGCAGATGTTGAAATCGAACAATGTTTGATTTCGACAGATGTTGAAATCGGACAATGTTGATTTCAGCAGATGTTGAAATCGGATGATGTTGATTTCGACAGATGCTGATTCAGCAGATGTTGATCGGCCTGAGTTCGTGGTTGTTTGGTTCGACAACAGAGGGGGTTGCCGATAGATCGGCCATTTAGCTGATCGATCGGCTGAGTGAATAGTAACCAAGCTTAAATTTTTTTATTTTCGATTTTCAAATTTGTTTTAACCCTATTTTTTTCAGACATGTTTTGTACATATTTTACATACGTTTTTCATCCTCTTACGAGGGATTGAAAAACTCAAAAATTTTATCGAAAATTTATTTAATCTTAGTTTAATAGGTTGTATGAGTGAGCAAAGTAGCGTACTGAGCCAAGTGTGGGTTCGGGGGCGTTACAACATACACCTTATCTTCTCCATATTTGTTTAGTTCATTCTCGCTGCAATACCATTTTGTTAAGAAGTCGTTGTAACTGATCTTATGTGTTTGATCCTTTGCATCTGATAACTCTTGAAAAAGAGTTATTTTAGGTTAATATTGTAGCACCCGGTTCCATCGAACCAAAATTTAATTTATTATTTATGATGTACTTTTATAGAAGGGTTGGGGGAGTTATTGATTAGGTTAATAAATGATCAGGCGAGGGCATGATGGTAATTAGAATTTTTACATAGTGGATAACGTATTTAAGGAAAAGTCTAGTGTGAGTAGCCGCCACTGTTTCATTTCTTTTTACCTCTCAGCTCGACAGATTTCCCCTAGGCGATTCCCCTCCAACCAAGGTGATTTTTGATTCGATTACTTGTTTTTTTTTTAGTGTCTAGATAACTGGTGGATTGCTATGTGTGCATTTTGGAAGTATAGAGAGTGAGGGATGGGATTTGGGGTTTAGCGATGAATCGGGAATGGCGAGGAACAGAACCCCCAGAACTAGCCCCTTTAGATTTCCTAATGTTTAGAATGAAGTTTAGTAATGCTGTGCTTATGTTTTAGGTGAGCCAGCTCTTGGAATATCCTACCACCAGGAACTCTCGGTGAAGCCAAGTAAGTGAAGTATTGTGTGTGCCTTCGGGCCTACATCACAAAACAGTAGGTTTATGCATGTTTGAGTATTTTCTGTATGTCATGCATCATGTTTTTAAAAGAATTACGAAAATGAACTTTCATGTATCATTATGGAAAGACAGGTACAGATTGAAATGCATTGGCGGTTAAGGGAACTAATCCACCCCTTAACTGATGAAGATGATTTATAACATTGGGAGAATTGATCCCACTCCCAAGGGAATTGAGGGATCAGAACAACTATTAAGAGAATTCATCCATCCCTTAACTAATGAAGAGGATGTATAACATTGGGAGAATTGATCCCACTCCCAAGGGAACCGAGGGATCAGATCAGTGATTGAACGAATGTGCAACTGAGATGTGAAAATAGAAACTGCATAATTAGGATTTAAGTTTCAGCATATCATTTCATTATTGCTTTACTTACTTAGCATTAGGCTAATAGATGAGTTTTGTGATGTAGGTGTTGAGGATACCACAAGTGAATTCCATGAGTTTACTGATGAATAGATGGAGTTAGGGGAGCACTTCTCTGTCTCGAACTGGTATACTGATGAAGCGGATTAACTGATGCCTGTTGGTGTGAAAGTTCAGTTGACAGTGTTTCAATTTAAGTATGTTGAGTTTTCATGACAGTAGTAATTTTAATGTTTTGAATACGATTTTGAGATCTTCCTGGCAATAATATTCTGTTGGGATTTAATGTTGGCACTCACTAGATTTTTAGTAATGTAATGGTTTGAAATGTTTTTGAATAGTTTCAGTGAAGTGAGTAAATTTTTTTCTGTAGTTAGAGTTGTGTTTGTATACCAAGGAATAGATGAAATGTGGTTCTGTTCTCAATCGTTAGATGAAGTTTATCGGCAGAGGTTGAGTTGTGGTTCTGTTGTCTATCGGAAGATGTCTTCAGTGGAAGCCATCGGATGATATAGAATGAAATTTGTCGTTTAGTGATCGGTATATATAGCTTGTTTTATCGGAAGATGTTGTTTTGTTCACTATCAGTAGATGAAGTTTATCGGCAGATGTCGAGTCGTTGTTCTATTCACTATCAGTAGATGAAGTCTATCGGAAGATGTCAGGTTATAGTTATGTTGTCTATCGGAAGATATAAGTAGAAAGTTTGTCGTTTATAGATCGGTGTATGCAGTTTACTCAATCGAAAGGTGTAGGTTTAAGTCTATCGGGTGATGTCTCAGTAAACTCATCGGCAGATGCGTGCAGATGTCATCGGTAGATGTAGGAGGACTTTTGTCGTTTAGTCACCGGAAGAAGCCTTCTATTTCCTGTTTCATTCTTTTCCGTTGACTTTATTCATCGGCAGATGAATTTGACTTCTGTGACTTCTTAAGCATTTCACGCTTTAAACCTCTATTTCTTTTGGCCGATTAACTCTTAACATTCCGAACGATTATCCTAGCGACGTTTTTCACAGTTTTTCTTATCTTTATTATTGTCCAAATGATTTCCGCTGCAAGTTTAAAATGTTTATTTATTTTGGATTCTAACATATGTCAAGAGTCGATTGTTGAGAGAATTTTTTTAAAATACGGATGAAATTTCTTAGTCATGTACGGGCTTTTGAGTAACGAGCCGGGTTCAGATAACTCGGGGCGTTACAAATATTTTTATATGAAAAATTACTTAAATCGAGTGAATTACAAATTATTTAGGTTAAAATTATGAAAATTTCCATATATTGTTGTAGCATTATCTACTTTGAAGAAATAAAGGATTTTATTTTAATTTTCATGAAATAACGGATTTTTAGCACTAAAAGAAATTTTGTTGTAATTTTGGTACAGTGATACCAATTGGGTTGTACAATTTTTAAAAATTAAAGAGATGAAGTAAAAGATTTAATGGTGCAATTCAATTCAACAACAAAAAGGAAAAAACTCTGCGAAAAGAGGGAAACAAAAGAAAAAATATCACAAAATAAAAGAAGAGATTCAGTAGAAAAAGGGAAATAAAAAGAGAATTTTTGGAAACAAAAAAAAAATGTGGTGGAAGAAGAGGCCGAATGGTGGCGTAAGGGAAAAACACAAGGGAAAAAAAGGTGGAAAATAGTGGAAGAAAGAAAGGGTTTCATCAAGAAGAAGTGTAACACCCGGCATTTTGCCATGTAGATATTCCTTAAATTATTCAACGGGATTAATGGGAATAATCATGCAATGTTTGTTTTTATTAATTTGCTAATGTTTCCAGTTGAATATGTATAATTCATAAAACCAAATGGTGAAACTAAATAGCAAATTAGTTAAAGACCAATGGAAGGGTAAAATAGAGAGAAATTAAGGTTGGTGGGAAATAGCCAATGGATGAATGCCATCTGGCAACTTTTTGAAGAAGCCATGTCTTCTTCCTTCCCTCTCGTTCTTCTGTTCATTCTGGCGTGAAACTCCTTCCTGTTTTCTCTCTTCCAGTCGACGAACAACCATCGAAGTTACTTCGATCTCCTCGGCTCCTTTCTGTTTTCCCGCTGAGGTAAACGTCTGGTTGAATGCTAACAAATTTGGACAAGTTTAATGCGAGTTTTCACTGAGATTTAGGGTTATTATTTTAGAGAAAACTCACTGTTTTTGGATGAAAACACGTTGGTGTGTTTTCTAAAGTGTTGAAACGTGTTTGCTGCATTTCCTACGAGATATTAGTTAGCATTTGTAGCGTGTTTGAATTCTGTACATCCATTTACAGATCCGAGCATTCCAGGGGCGTTCGAGCACACTGCATTGCTGCAAACAGGTAAGTTCATGCATTTACGTTGGCCCTTAAGGCCCTACAACTTGGAGGTACTAGGTATGGTATGGATAGATAGGTTTTAGGTTATGCTTTAAGTTAAATATGTCTCCATCATATCCTGTCTTCCAGTTGTATCATTCTGCCATCTGTGAATGTTAAGTTTAAGCATCGCACTTATTCATGCATACACGTTTTCCTGTAAAATCATGCAAATGTTTTCAGCACTGGTTTTGAAGTAAGTAAGATAAAATCTGTAATGTAATGTACGGTTAAGTGTGGATGAGGACTGGCATCCTGTCAAGTACTCCTGTTATGTCCTGAAGCGGCATGTACACCCTGTTGCGCCAGCTCCTCCTCCCACTTATACCTCCCTGTCCAGTGAAATGTAATGTAATGTAATGTTCTTGTATTTGAAACGTTCATGCATAGCATATGCATCACTGCATTGATTTCTGATATGTTCTTACTGAGCTCTAGGCTCATAGGTGAACTCCCTGTTGTAGGTACGGATACTCCAGATGAGGACCTTATGCCTCATAATGACGAGCTGATGTAGTTGGGGAATTGAGCTCATTGGGGGTGGTTGCTGCAGCCAGACAAATTCTGTCCCGAGGTTTAAGTATTTAAAGTAAAGTCTATGTCTGTAAAACCTTTTCTGGAATTCTGGCGTTGTGTTTACAACTCTGTATAGTCCTGTGTTTTGTTTAAAACTCTGTAGGAAATTCTGCTGGATATGTAATGTATAGTTTCTTGTGTTTGAGTTTTAAATCTCTGTTTGACCATTGATAGTTGTCTCCTGAAATATTCTGTTGTTGATGTATTCAAAACCTCTGTATTTGACAGATTGTATCCATATATTTTAAATGTTTTGAAAACATTCTGGAACTGCTTGAGTTCTCCCTTTTCAGGTCATGCATGGATATTCTCGAATTTTTGAGCTATCCATGCAGTTTGTCTGATTGAACTCCTGTCATTTGTAGAGTATGATTCAAAAACTTTGTTTTGAAATCGGGTTTGAAGGTCTGAAGCCCTCATGCCTCCTATTACGATGTTCCCTGCCTGTAAGTCTTTATGCTAAAATTTGCCAAGTTTTGTCTCAAAAACTACATCTTCCGATCACGTTCACTGCTGTTTTAAGTGTTCATCTACCGGTTGACGTCATCCATCTTCCGGTTGACGTCATCTGTTTTGTCGTATTCGACATCCACCGGTGGAATGTGCAATTCTGCTTGTTTTAAAATCCATCTACCGGTTGACGTCATCCATCTTCCGGCTGACGTCATCACCTTCTGCCGGTCTCGTTTATTGTCTTCATCTACCGGTTGACGTCACCCATCTACCGGTTGACGTCATCATCTTCTGCCGATTATGTTTACTGCTTGCATCTTCCGGTTGACGTCATCTTCTCTTCCGGCTGATGTCAGCGATTTTGTCGCATCTGAATCAACCGCTGCCCGCTGCCCGTCTGTTTCACTGTCTTTAGAAAATTTCATTCACCACTGCCCGTAATGTTTAGTCTTCCGCCCAGTTATTTCACAGTTGCTTCCTGCGTCTTCCGGCTGATGTCATCTTCTCTTCCGATGACGTCATCCATTGTTTTACGTCTTTCGCCCAACAGCTTCTTGCTTTTATGCTTATGATTTCTGGTTTACTTCCTGTTCATTCTGTTTAATTATTTTCTTCGCCATTTCTTCTCTTCTGTTATTCATTTCCGAACTGTGCATAGTTCTGTTACTCACCGTAGTCCTTCCCTCTCTGTAAAATTTTATGTTCAGGGTTTTGCATTAAGTTTTATTTAATCCACCGAAGTTCTTTTATACTAGGTCTTCCACCGATGTTTTTCTGTTTCCTGTTTCCATTTGTAACTGTTATCCAGAATCTCTTTTACTGCTTTTCCGTGTGATTTCAAATCCAGAACTCTTTCTCTCCCTCTGTTTAAAGTTCTGTAGGTGTTCGGTCTGATCTCATATAAGTTTAAAAGAAGAAAAAAAATATGTCTTGTTTCTGTAAAATGTCCGGTATGATGACTCCGATCCCGGACCCCGATCGGGTACGGTTTTGGGGCGTCACAAGAAGAACATAGGCGTATGTCACCATCTTGGAGAAAAGCTGATAGTTGATGTCTTTTTACTCTCAACCTCATATTTCATAAATTTCTTCACTTCTATTATTTTGATGATTTTCACTTTGGATAATTTCAATGTAATTGTTTTGATGAATTTTATGATTATGGGCTGAGTTTATTTTGGTTAGGGGAGAGAGTACTAGTTATAAAAATTTCATTGCTTGCTACGATTGTTTGTTTTTGTTCGAATAAATTATTATGAAGATTATGGTTTAATTCAATTTATGTTAACGAGCAATTTTGATTACACGTGTTCTTTTCATATAGAGAAATAGGTAAGAATTATTATATGCATAATAATTTATACGAATTGAATCTTATTAAGTCGTTATAATTCAATTTGTATGACTTTTGAATAGGACGTCATTGAGGTTTTTATTATTTTCACTCTATCTATAAATAGAAGAGAAGAAGAATAAAACGAACCACTAAACAATTCGAATGAATTTTGGTTATTACAAAATTCTTGTTGTTCGAACAAATACCGTATCAATCTGTAGCTTTGGTAATGGAATTCGCGTAACAAAGAAATTGATCCTGACCAATATTTTTATTAGGGGTGAGCATGGTCCGGTGCGATCCGGTTCCGAGCCGAAATCGGACCGGATCAAAGGATTCAGGATTTTTTTCCCGAATCCAAGAACCGGGCCAAAATTTTCGGTCCGGTCCCTGTTTCTCCCACCAAATTTTTTTTTACAATAAATTACAACACGAAAAATTAAAATTTCCTCTAAGGACAAGTGAAATTGCCTACTTCTCAAATTAGGTGGTATAATTTTTTTGCTATTTTTGTATCCTCTATTAAATCTTTGATTTTTTTTTAAATTATCTACTGTATCATTGAGATCTAAAAAGAACAGTAATACTAAGAAAATGTAATTTAAATAACTATTGAATTAAAGTTTCGGTCCGGTCTGGGATTTCGGGAAATTTTGGACCTGGACCGAGAACCGGATCATTTTCCATAGGAGTTCTATTTTTAGGACCGAAACTGGTGGTTCGGTCCGGTTCTCGGTCCTCGGTCCGGTCCTGCTCACCTCTAATTTTTATTAACAAAATTTCTTATCTTATTATTTGTAATATGTTTTATTGTTTAAAATTATATTTAATTCATATCACCAGATTATCCATTATAAATTAATTTTGTTTTACTTAGATTTAAAGGTTGATAATTTATCCTCGTGGGTTGGACTCGTACTTATTTTTTATTACTTTATTAGCGACACGTGCACTTATGTTAAAGTGTGATTTTTCACTAACAAGTTTTTGAAGCAATTGTCGGGGATAACTTTATCAAAATTTTTATCTTTGTGAAAAATAACCAAAAAAAAAATTAATACTTTTCTTTGTTTCTATTTTAGGTATCTCATATAAAACAAGAAAGACATCCTACAATTATCAATGGTCATCTGAGAGATTTAATTCAAGTCAGGAAGTTGCTAGGAGTCATGAACTTGATGCAATGAGGAGGGACTTGACAGTCTGAGTTTCATCACTTACCAATGTAATTGTGTAACGCCCCGAGTTATCTGAACCCGGTTCGCTACCCATAACATTATCATGACTAAGAAATTTTGATAATAAATTCAAAGCTTCACTCGACAGTCAAGATTAGACTTCTCAAAATATTTAAAACTTGCAGCGGAAATTCTTTTTGAACAACAATGAAGTTAAACAAAACTGTGAAAAACATTATTAAAATAGTCATTGGGAATGTTAAGAAATATTCAGCCGAAAGGAATGAGGGTTTAAGGCACGAAATACTCTTTCGGTTTCAGAAGACAACGCATCTGCCGACGACTAAGTCAACGGAAGGAGCAGGAATAGAAAACCGAAGACTCCTGCCGATGACGTCAGCCGGAAGGAAGGAAAACAAAAGACATCACTCGGTAGACTTCATCTACCGATGACGTGTACAAACAACGCAACACCCTCCGCCGATAATGCCAATACAACTCTTTCCGATAGAATTAAAATACACACTACATCTTCCGATCAATTAGACTACATCTGCCGACCCGTGCTTCACGCGTGACTCCATAAGACATCTACCGGTAGACTTTCATCTTCCGATAGACTTACACACCGCATCTACCGATAGACTTTCATCTTCCGATAGACTTACACACCGCATCTACCGATAGACTTTCATCTTCCGATAGACACCAAACCACAACTCAATACCTGCCGATAGGCATCACCTACCGATAGAAACAGAGCGACATTCCGAATACTCTTAACTATACCTATACGACCCCATCTAAGAAGAGAACCTGTTTGCTCTACTGAAATCGCTTTATAAACAAAGCAGACCAATGCATCACTCTACATCCATCAAATAATAAATTTCAAATTTCCAAAAAAATACCAACATCAGAAAGTAAAACTCAATTTGTCCAAAACGCTGAAATCACTACTGTTATGAAAACTCGATCCATTTAAAATAAAGCATTGATAATAAAACCTTCACTCCACAGACATCAATTAAACTGCCCCATCAGCTGCCAGAACATTGTGTGGATGCACTCCTTCAACCCAACTAGCCTTCTGTGAACTCAGTAAACACACCTGCTAAAACTTCTTCACCTACATCACAAAACTCATCTATTAGCCTAATGCTAAGCAAGTAAAGCAATAATGCATGAAAAGCTGAAGACATGTCATCCTAGCATGCAGTTTCTACTTTTCTCATCTCTGTTACATATTCATCGTTATAATCGGATTCCTCTCTAAATTGGGAGTTGAATCACTTCTCCCAAAGTATGAACATCCCTGTCTCATTAGGAGTTGGATTAATTCTCCTAACAGTGAATATATATATACTGATCAATGTTCAGATCCACTTCGAAATTGGGAGTTGGATCAGTTTTCCCAAAGTATGATCCCTGGCTCATTAAGGGTTGGATTAGTTCCCTTAACAGAAAATGTTTCACATAAATCACTTCAGAATGTTCACTTCCTCACTATATCAAAACATGTAAACTCATTTTCGTATATTTTCAAATATATGATGCATGAAACAGGAAAATATTCAAACACACAAAAATCCTAATGTTCTGTGATGTAGGCCCGAAGGCACAAGCAAACTTTACTTACCTGGATTCCTAGCAAATGCTCGGTTAAGAGCTACTTCGGGGGTTTGTTCACCTATATTCATAAACAGAATGTTAAACCTTAATCTAAGCTATTCAGAAATCTAAGGAGTTAGTTTGGGAACACTACTCATAGAGCATTCCCGAATAAACTCCAAACCCGAACCGCTATTTCTCTCAACTTTTCCAAAATACTCACATTGTCCTAATTCGGTTATCTATTCATCAATACATGAAGAAAACTAAAGAACTTACCTAAGTTGAAGGGTATCGGGAAGGGAAATCGTCTGGAGAGCTCTACTGGGTTGAGCTGAAAAATCGAGAGTGAAATGAGCATTGACGGCTATACCTCATTTACTCTTTCCTTAAATACGTTATCCACAATATAAATTGACAATTACCCTTATGCCCTCACTTAGTTACTCATTAACCTAATTGCTATTTCTCCCTATTTCATTCTATAAAATTCACACTTAGAAGATTAATTGGTTATTTTAATTCTAATAAACCGGGTGTTACAATCTACCCTCCTTAAAAGAATTTTGTCCTCAAAATTCAGTACCTGAACAATCTTGGATGCTGGTCCATCATGTCTTGCTGGCGTTCCCAAGTTGTCTCCTCTATATTCTGATTATGCCATAAGACTTTCACTAGTGGAACTTCCTTGTTGCATAATACTTTCACTGCATAATCCAAGATTCTTACTGGTCTCTCCTCATAGGTCAGTGTAGGTTGAATTTCAATGTTCTGCTGTTCCACAATCTGAGATGGATCCCTCAAGCACTTCTTAAGCATAGAAATATGGAACACATTGTGGATTCCTTCCATAGAGTCTGGCAATTGCAGCTCATATGCTGATTTTCCAATCCTTTTCAAGATTGAGAAAGGTCCAACATATCTTGGGTTAAGCTTCCCTCTCTTCCCAAATCATACAACTCCTTTGAATGGTGATACCTTAAGAAAAACCTCACTACCAACTTCAAACTCTAACTCTCTGCGCCTCCTGTCAGCATAGCTTTTCTGTCGACTTTGAGCTGTTAAAATCCTCTGACGGATGAGAGCAACCTTCTCAACAGTTTGCTGCACAATATCAGGACCAAGTAACTGTGCTTCACCAACTTCATCCCAATACAAGGGTGATCTGCATTTTCGTCCATACAATGCTTCATACGGTGCCATTCCTATTGTTGCCTGAAAACTATTGTTATAAGATAATTCCACCAAGGGCAAATACTTGCTCCAAGAACCTTGAAAATCCAAAACACATGCCCGGAGCATATCCTCTAATGTTTGAATGGTTCTTTCAGATTGTCCATCAGTTTGAGGGTGGAAAGCTGTGCTGAAACTGAGCTGAGTTCCCATAGCCTTGTGCAAACTCTTCCAAAACTTAGATGTAAATCTAGCATCTCGGTCTGAAACTATGGTGCTTGGAACTCCGTGCAATCTAACAACTTCCTGAACATACAACTCAGCAAGTTGATCCATCGAGTATGTCATCTTCATAGGCAGAAAATGGGATGATTTGGTCAAACGGTCAACTATCACCCAAATTGCATCATGTCCTTTAATTGTTCTAGGTAATCCCACAACAAAATCCATGGTTATTTGTTCCCATTTCCATTCAGGAACTGGCAAAGGTTGTAACGTTCCTGAGGGTCTCTGATGCTCGGCTTTAATCTGCTGACAACACAAACATGATCCTACATATTCTGCCACACTTCTTTTCATACTTGGCCACCAGTAATGCTGTTTAAGATCTTTATACATCTTCGTACTCCCAGGGTGAACTGAGAATCTAGAGGAATGAGCCTCAGAAAGAATCTCATCACGAAGCTCTTTAATGGCAGGAACAAACCACCTATTCCTAAACTTAAGGATTCCATCGGAAGAATAGTTGAAATCCGATTTGTCCGTGGAGTCTATGCTTGACTTGAACTTGTTACAGTCATCATCGTTCGACTGAGCTTCCTTTATCTTCTCAAGAATAGTAGGTCTTAAGGTTATGGCCGAAAGTATAGCTGTTACATTGGATACTGCCTCTAGATTAAACTTTAGGAATTCAGATTCTAAGGCCAATGGTAAGTCAAGAATCAATGCTGAAACTGATGTTGTCACTCTGCTCAAAGCATCGGCTACTACATTTGCCTTTCCGGGATGGTACTTGATCTCAAAGTCATAATCTTTTACAAATTCTAACCATCTACGTTGCCTCATATTTAATTCCTTCTGTGTGAAGATATACTTCAGGCTCTTATGATCAGAAAATATCTCACAAGATTGTCCATACAAGTAATGCCTCCAAATCTTAAGTGCAAAAACCACTGCAGCTAATTCCAAGTCATGTGTAGGGTAATTCTTCTCATGAGTTTTCAACTGTCTAGAAGCATAGGCTATTACCTTTCCATCTTGCATCAACACACAACCAAGACCAATCTTGGATGCATCACAATAAATACTAAATTTACCATTCTCAGCAGGAAGGGTTAGGATTGGAGCATTGATCAGTTTCTGTTTTAAAGTCTGGAAACTAATTTCACACTCTTCTGTCCAATCATATTTGATATTCTTCCTAGTTAAACGAGTGAGGGGTGTTGCAATCTTTGAAAATCCCTCAATAAATTTTCTGTAATATCCTGCTAGTCCAACAAAACTCCTAATATCAGTAGCATTCTTCGGTTGGGGCCACTCCTTAACTGCTTGAACCTTGGCTGGATCGACTGTTATTCCATCACCAGAGATCACATGACCCAGAAAGTGAACTCTATCCAACCAAAATTCACACTTGGAAAACTTAGCATAGAGCTGGTGCTGCCTAAGTACTCCTAACACCAAATTCAAGTGCCTTGCATGATCCTCCTTAGTTCTAGAATAGATTAGAATGTCGTCTATGAATACTATGACAAACTTATCCAAATACTCATGAAACACTCTGTTCATAAGATCCATAAAGGCTGCTGGTGCGTTTGTCAAACCAAAAGACATGACCAGAAACTCATAATGCCCATACCTTGTGCGAAAGGCAGTCTTTGGGATATCTTCAGATTTAACCTTCAACTGATAATAACCTGACCTCAGATCAATCTTAGAGAAAACTCTTGCACCATTGAGCTGGTCAAATAAATCATCAATCCTAGGCAGGGGATACTTGTTCTTAACAGTTAACTTATTCAGTTCTCTATAATCGATGCACATGCGCATTGATCCATCCTTCTTTTTGACAAAAAGGACAGGTGCACCCCACGGTGAAAAGCTCGGGCGTATGAACCCTTTCTCTAACAACTCTTCCAACTGCTCTTTTAATTCCTTGAGTTCTGCAGGTGCTAACCTATAGGGATTTTTAGACACAGGTTCAGCTCCAGGGTAGACATCTACAACAAACTCAATTTCTCTATCTGGTGGCAAACCGGGAAGGTCATCTAGAAACACTTCAGGGAAGTCTTGGACAACAAGGATATTTTGAGGAGTTGCCTTTTCTACAAGTTGTGTATCTAGAACACATGCCAAGAAGCACAAGTACTCCTTGCATGGTGAAGGTCTAAAATTTAAAGAAGTCATAACAGACATTTCCTTACTCTTCTCTGAAGCTTGGAAGGTATGTTTCAAACTACCAGGGGGTTGGAAACTAACTATTCCAGTTCTACAATCAATTGTGGCATGGTGTTTAAACAACCAGTCCATTCCTAAGATCACATCAAATCCCAAAATATCCATGACAATAAGATCAGCAGGTAAACTCACATTTCCTACTAACACATCACTGTCTAGCATCACTTGGTTAGAGTGCATGTTTTCCCCAGAGGGTAAGGCAACATTAAACACATGCATGGAAGGGGTAAACTGTACATCTAACTTATCAGCAAATGCAGATGCAATAAATGAATGCGTTGCACCAGAATCTAATAAAGTAAAAGCAGGCACGGAATTGATCAATATGGTACCTGACACAACAGCGGGCTGTTCTTCACTTGACTCCATCATGGAGAATATTCTTGGTTTGATCAAAGCAGGGCCACTCTTTGGATTTGGGCAGTCTCTACTAATGTGTCCAACTTTGTTACAATTGAAGCATCTGGTGACTCTAGGCTTCGAGCACTCCTTGAATGTATGTCCAACCTCCTCACAGTTGAAACATTTCCCAAATCCCATTCTGCATTCCCCGGGGTGGTTCTTCAAGCACTTAGGACACTGAGGAAATTTCCTGACATTCTGCACCTTTCCTCCTTCTCCTTGGCTACTTTGGCCTTCACTTGGCCTCTTCATCCCTCTATGAGGATGTGGCTGAACAAACCTTTGTGGGGCTTCCTTCGGTCCAGCACACTTCCTCTCAGCTTCTTCTACTTCCAGGGCAGTGGACACAACTTCACTTAATGTCAAACCCTTAATTCCACAGAATTTAACCCCTCTATAAATTTCAGGCTTAAGTCCATGCACAAATTTGAACACCTTATCCTCATCCTGGTGAGCAAAATGTCCAGCAAACCTGGACAGAGACTCAAACTGTCTACTATACTCGGCCACAGACCCCGTCTGCTTCAAGTTCAGAAATTCCAACTTCTTTGCAGTCTGAACAGTGCTGTTAAAATACTTCTCATAGAAAATGTCCTTGAATTGAGACCAAGGCATCGCCAAAACATCAGTGGCGGTCTCAATAGTTTCCCACCAAAGTTGAGCATCTCCAGCCAGATGAAATGTTGCCAATGTGACCTTGTCTCCCTCTCCAATGTTGGCACACCTGAACATGCTCTCTATCTTCCTAAGCCATCCTTCAGCAATAACTGGATCAGTTGACTGACCATCAAACGTGGGTGGTCTTAGTCTCCGGAACCTATCTCCAGAATTCTCACTGTTAGAACCAGAGTTAGCACTCCCATGTGCTTCCCGACTCAACAACACACCTAGCTGATCGGACTGCTGACGCACAATGTCTGTCTGCTGGCGCATCAGCTCAGTCAGCTGCCTAATCACACTAGAGTCTTCCTCATTCCACGGATTTGGTGTCTCTCTTGGTATTCTTGGTCTTCCTGGTCGTCTAGACATTTCACTATATTCCTAGACAAGATGAATTATTCACATAAATATCTAATAATAATATTAACTTAAACACTTACAGTTGTTGGAGTGCTTCCATGCAACGATCGGCACTGATGAGTAATCTTTTGAACAGTTTAACTGAATGTCTCTGATACCATACTGTAACGCCCCGAGTTATCTGAACCCGGTTCGCTACCCATAACATTATCATGACTAAGAAATTTTGATAATAAATTCAAAGCTTCACTCGACAGTCAAGATTAGACTTCTCAAAATATTTAAAACTTGCAGCGGAAATTCTTTTTGAACAACAATGAAGTTAAACAAAACTGTGAAAAACATTATTAAAATAGTCATTGAGAATGTTAAGAAATATTCAGCCGAAAGGAATGAGGGTTTAAGGCACGAAATACTCTTTCGGTTTCAGAAGACAACGCATCTGCCGACGACTAAGTCAACGGAAGGAGCAGGAATAGAAAACCGAAGACTCCTGCCGATGACGTCAGCCGGAAGGAAGGAAAACAAAAGACATCACTCGGTAGACTTCATCTACCGATGACGTGTACAAACAACGCAACACCCTCCGCCGATAATGCCAATACAACTCTTTCCGATAGAATTAAATACACACTACATCTTCCGATCAATTAGACTACATCTGCCGACCCGTGCTTCACGCGTGACTCCATAAGACATCTACCGGTAGACTTTCATCTTCCGATAGACTTACACACCGCATCTACCGATAGACTTTCATCTTCCGATAGACTTACACACCGCATCTACCGATAGACTTTCATCTTCCGATAGACACCAAACCACAACTCAATACCTGCCGATAGGCATCACCTACCGATAGAAACAGAGCGACATTCCGAATACTCTTAACTATACCTATACGACCCCATCTAAGAAGAGAACCTGTTTGCTCTACTGAAATCGCTTTATAAACAAAGCAGACCAATGCATCACTCTACATCCATCAAATAATAAATTTCAAATTTCCAAAAAAATACCAACATCAGAAAGTAAAACTCAATTTGTCCAAAACGCTGAAATCACTACTGTTATGAAAACTCGATCCATTTAAAATAAAGCATTGATAATAAAACCTTCACTCCACAGACATCAATTAAACTGCCCCATCAGCTGCCAGAACATTGTGTGGATGCACTCCTTCAACCCAACTAGCCTTCTGTGAACTCAGTAAACACACCTGCTAAAACTTCTTCACCTACATCACAAAACTCATCTATTAGCCTAATGCTAAGCAAGTAAAGCAATAATGCATGAAAAGCTGAAGACATGTCATCCTAGCATGCAGTTTCTACTTTTCTCATCTCTGTTACATATTCATCGTTATAATCGGATTCCTCTCTAAATTGGGAGTTGAATCACTTCTCCCAAAGTATGAACATCCCTGTCTCATTAGGAGTTGGATTAATTCTCCTAACAGTGAATATATATATACTGATCAATGTTCAGATCCACTTCGAAATTGGGAGTTGGATCAGTTTTCCCAAAGTATGATCCCTGGCTCATTAAGGGTTGGATTAGTTCCCTTAACAGAAAATGTTTCACATAAATCACTTCAGAATGTTCACTTCCTCACTATATCAAAACATGTAAACTCATTTTCGTATATTTTCAAATATATGATGCATGAAACAGGAAAATATTCAAACACACAAAAATCCTAATGTTCTGTGATGTAGGCCCGAAGGCACAAGCAAACTTTACTTACCTGGATTCCTAGCAAATGCTCGGTTAAGAGCTACTTCGGGGGTTTGTTCACCTATATTCATAAACAGAATGTTAAACCTTAATCTAAGCTATTCAGAAATCTAAGGAGTTAGTTTGGGAACACTACTCATAGAGCATTCCCGAATAAACTCCAAACCCGAACCGCTATTTCTCTCAACTTTTCCAAAATACTCACATTGTCCTAATTCGGTTATCTATTCATCAATACATGAAGAAAACTAAAGAACTTACCTAAGTTGAAGGGTATCGGGAAGGGAAATCGTCTGGAGAGCTCTACTGGGTTGAGCTGAAAAATCGAGAGTGAAATGAGCATTGACGGCTATACCTCATTTACTCTTTCCTTAAATACGTTATCCACAATATAAATTGACAATTACCCTTATGCCCTCACTTAGTTACTCATTAACCTAATTGCTATTTCTCCCTATTTCATTCTATAAAATTCACACTTAGAAGATTAATTGGTTATTTTAATTCTAATAAACCGGGTGTTACAAATTGAGTCGATGAGCATGAGATAATAACAGAGGACCATAAATATTACATCCATATTTTGTGGTGGAGCACATACTTATGACTATTGTCCATCAAATACTGACACACTCCAATACTACGGGAAGGAAGTGGATGGAAAAGTTAAAGAGAACAAGGGAGACCTGTGGGAGTGCTTGAGCTTGTTTTTATGGAAATGGACTTAGCATCCCTTGCTAAGTGGTGGAGGAATGAGATGGATGGATTAACTTGAGCAAACAAACTAGTTAAGGAACCACTCATACTTACTTGGATGTGACTCACCAAGCTCAAGCGGAGGCTAGTTCGGATATGACTCACCAAGGTCAAGCAAAAGCACTTATTTTTTGAAGACACAAGAAACGTGAAATCCTTCACAACAATAAATGATTTTTATTCAACAATATTTGACCATTACAAAAGAGGGAATGAAGCCTATTTATAGCCAACATTCGGTCTATAAAATTAAATACAACTTTGAAAAATGAGTTAATATGATGGTCTTTGCACCCTTTCACTTGGTCAAAGCAATATTTCATCTCCTCAATGCACCCTTCCACGCATTTTTCAATGTATTCAAGGCATTTTGGTTTTCCCATAATCACCAACTCACATTAGTTCCCTTCACACAACCTAAACATAAATGACACATACATGCACTCACTTGGCTACATAAATGGAATGGCCGAGTGATTATTAAAACCCTTAAGTAAACGAACAAAGACACATGCAAATTCAAATAATGTAAGACATAACATAAATGAAAATGGGCCTTAATAGATGGATAAAAACTAAACCAAAAGGTTGTTGCAACCTTGGACCCAAGGAGCCCAGGCATGAATGGTCGCGTGCCAACTAAGCATGAGCGCGACCAATGGATAGGTGCGGGTCTATCCACCAATGAAGTCCAAATGTTCTCTGTAATTGATCTGGTTGACACAGCAAATGATGTTCATTTTTGACGAGACACATTGTTCTGGAAACCTTGAGAAGTCAACTATAATATTTATTTATTTAAGATTAAGAAGACTTCAGAAATGGTCAAATAATCTTCTGGGTCAGATTCCGAGCAGATTTCAACAATTTCTTTGACTTGTATTTTGTTCTCCATTTATACTTCACTATGTTGAACTCCTGATTAAATTTGTTTGCCACATTATTGAAATAGAGGCATTGAATACTCTTTTTTTCTTGGTCACCTACAAAACAAGTACTAGCAAAATCGTTAGAAATTCTCGATGCTCGAATGCTAATGACGAATCCCATATCACATCAAATCCGGAATCAATTTATTATGAGGATTTTCAATGGGACTCACAACAAACAAGTTCAATGATAAGAGAAGTTTTATGTATTTTTTTGTGGAGATTATCATGATTATAATTTGTGTCCTACTGATCCAGAATCAATGAATTACATAGATTATAACAACAACAACAACTCATATTCCCAAACTTATCATCATGATTGGAAACAACAGAAATTCCAATGCAATTCACAGTAACAGCACAAAGTAAACCCACATCATCTTATCCTTTGGGCTTTTCACAACAAGCATACAATGCAGTGCCCCAAGCTAGACAGGACAACTTTGCCAGAGAATATGCATCAACAACAGATATTATCTTGCAGACTTTAGCTGCTTCAATTAAAAATCTAAAGAATCAAGTGGGTTAGTTCAAACAATAAATACAATAAATTTTGGACAACTGCCAAGTGAAATGGAAATCCCAAGAAGAGAAGATGAAGAGCATTGGTAAGTATATCATTATGAGCAATGGAAGAGAAGTGAAAATGGTGGAGAAAAATATAGGTTCAAATAAGGAAATTTCAAAAATTCAGAAAGAAACAACAGTAAAAGAAAGCTCATTTGTTCATATAGATATTACTGAAATTCGAGATGTTACAGCACACTGCAGCAAACAGTCGCAAAAAATCAAATTGAGCAATTTTCTCTACCATTTCCATGGATTCTTCAAAGACAACATCCAGATGAAACATTTAAGAAATTTTTGGAAGTGTCGAAGTAACTTTACATCAGTATCCCTCTCGTGAAAGCTTTGGAAAAAATATTGAGCTACTCCAAATTTTTTAAACAAAATCTGTCAATGAAAATGAGACTCAATAATTTTGAAAAAGAGACAAACAAAAAGAAAAATGATATGGAAAAATGCTACTCTGAATGGAAATCCATATTAGACAAAAACAAATTTTTTGCCTCTTTGCAACATCCCAGTTGAATAAAAAAAAGCAGTAGTCGAGCCGTAGACTTTAAAACAAGAGCTTGTGAGAGGTAACCCAACCAGTTTATATCTTTTTCCTCTTAATTAGTTTGATTTTTAGTGTTGTTTTCATGAAAATAAAGTGATGTTGTAGCCACTACTACAACATCATTTTTGCAAATAACATGTCGTTAGATTCATATCACCCGATTATCCATTATAAATTTATTTTATTTTATTTAGATTTAAAATTTGATAATTTATCATTGTGGGTTCGATTTGTACTTATTCTTTATTACTTTGTTAGCGACACATACACTTGAGTTAAAGTGTTATTTTTCACTAACAGCATCTTGCAATATTAATCAAATGATCATATATATTCACAACCATTGTCCATGCTAATGCTTTAACTTCTGTCTAGTTTTTCACTTTGTAAAAGGATGAAACTGTTTGAAAATCTTACACACCTCATCTTTAATTTTGAATGCATATGTCTAAACTTTCTTTGAGAGATCATCAATGAATGTGACCATGTATTGAGCACCGCCTAATTGTTTAATTGATATGGGATAGCAAAAAATTGAATAAAAGACTTCTAACATGTCTGGTTAACTCAACACAATTTTCCTGAAAAGAAACTCTGTGTTGTTTCCTACCAAATAATGAATAAAACTTGGCAAAGCTTCCCCTTTAAGATGTACAAAACAATCTATCTTGCCAAGTATTTGAAGTCTTTCTCGTTCATATGACCAAGTCATTTGTAACATTACTCGATTGATGAGTTATCTTATGCCACATTTACTGATACTTTTGATGTAAAACATACTTCTTGAAGAAACACCACTTTGCAATCGACCCAAAAAAGAAACTATTTTCACAATTTTGATAATAAACTTTGAGTGCGATAATAACCAACTTAACGTACGAATATAAAAAATGGTGATGGTTGTCAAAGAATCGAAAGTTAGGGTTATGGCAGTTTAAGGAGGCAGTTTTGGGATGGATAAAAATAAATCAAATGTACAAATTTTGCAACGATTTTTTGATAACTTAACAATATATCAATAACGAACAATACCTCCAAATTTGGTAACCAAATTTGGTCGGAACAAAAAGTTATAAATGAAAATACACAAGTTGGCTGTAGAGGTGCCTATTACCCCTCTACTCTCCATGGGCTCCTTCACGAAGATGACAACACTCTAACTTGGTACTTGTGAGTTTTCTCCAACTTCACTAATGAATTTCAACTACTAGGAAGTGAAGGAAGTTCAAGAAAAAGAAAGTTATAAAACTCCTACAAATTCATAACTTTACTCTTTAAAACACGATTGGTGGCAACATCGAAAGGAATGAGGAAAACTTGTAAAGCATGAATTAGGTTTTCAATTTTCTAGAGATGGCTACAATAGCAGAAACATAGGTTATATATCCCCTACAAAACTAGGGCAGAGCCCTCAAGAGAAAGTCCAAAAATAGCCTCCTACAAGTCCCCATTTGTTCGACTAGACAAGCCCTAGTCAAATAACTATAAGATCCTCAACAATCAAATTTTAATACAAAATAGTAATTTAGAAACATTCATAAGAACCATATAATATCTTCAAGAATGGTTGATGCACATCTCCAAAGATAATGCTCGGGTTTCCACAAAAAACATGGACTTTGGACCTTCTTCATTCTTCGGGCTTCTTTGGTAGAAACGAAGATCTCTGTAATTGGCCTGGGTGACATTGCAAATAATATCCAATTTTCACTATCCACCTCAATCTAAAAAGCTTGAAATGTCAGCTACAATTCTTATGAAGCAAAGTGTTGATGTAAGATTGGGAAGGATTTCAAATTTTCCAAATACTCTTTGGGGGTCAGATTTCCGGTAGTCTTAGAATGTGTCATCAAACTCCTTAACTTATGCTTGGTTCTGCACTTATATTCTATCATAGACATCTCCATAAGACATTTGGAAGTCGCCTTGATGTATTTGACAATTTGATTACATGTTTCTCCATGATCACCTACAAAATAAACATTACAAACATGGTTAGGAAATCTTCATACTTGATTGAGGATGAATGGATCTCATGGCACATCAACTTCCTTCATAATCGCTTGAATCACATATAAGGTAGACTCTTTATTTACTCTCGCCATAATTAGCTAGTTGTTGTGGAGTTTTGTTTGCCTCCAACAAGTTTACTCTTTTGACCAGCATAATCAAGTGCTCCAACTGATATTAGATTTTATCTCATATTTGGGACATGTCTTACAATTTTAAGCAACAACTCATAACCCGTGTTTGCATGATTATAGATGTAATTTTTTCTAACTATTTTGGAAATGTGATTGTTACCAATTTCAATGATGCAAAAATCTTCACTAATGTAAGATGTAAAGTACTCAATCTGTGAAGTAATATGATAAGATGCTCCAAAATCTCATACCTAGCATAATTCATGTCATGTTGATAGCATCTTTGCATATAATAACATTTTCACCATCAGAGTCAGTTGTAGTCATAGTCTTTGTGTGATGACCCGGATGTGTACGTATGAGTATGACTGCGGGGCAAATCTCAGGTTGCGAGGTGGATCCAGACTTGAGTATAGGCGAATCCCAGGTCGTAAAGAGAGGTCGTCACAATCCCACATCGCTTGGGGAAGTATATGGAAATGAAACATATGTAAGAAAGCCGTCCCAATATAGTAAGACGCGTTTTGGAGCACAATTGACAACGGATCCCATAAGAACTCCAAAGTTAAAGTGCTTGTGCGATAGTAGTACCAGGTTGGGTGACCGACTGGGAAGTCCTCGCCAAACAAAGCCGTGAGGGGAGGATATTGGGCTACGACTCAATCTCCAGAGTGGACAATATCTTACTGGAATACACTTTGTCTCTTCTATAACACTTTTTATGCCTTGTTTTTTCCTTAACTTTCAACAGTTCTTCTCATGTGGCCCATCTTGCCACAGTAACAACACTTGCTGATTTTTTTTTCTCGATTTCAATCTTCTTGACGTGCGGGCTCCTGAGGATCGACATTCATTGATCTTTCTCTTATTACAAATAAGGCCTCTATAGAAGAATACTCATTTTTTTCGTATACTCTCTCCTTCAAGCATAACATTTACAATATCATTGAACACCACTGTCATCCTTGCAACAATGTTAGCCAAATTTATAATGAGATGAATGAATGAATCATGGCCTATCACTGATGGCAATAGTGCAATCATCTTTTTGCAATAACGTCTTCATTTTTAATTTTCACAAAAAGAAATTATCTTCATTGAATTTGGCAATGTCAACTTTTCATGCATGATAACCTTGCTCTAATATCATTTTTTGGGAAAAAAAATAGGCGATATAAAAGCGATAGCAGATGCAATTCAAAAAATTTCAGTAATATTTCTCACACCTTTATATAATGATAAAAAAACAGAAATAATAGATAAACTAAATACTGAAAATTTTTTGTGAAAATCCAAATCGGGAAAAAAAAACTCAAGGAATCGAATACAGAAAGATATCATTATGAAAAATAAGATTTACAATATTCTTCTATAAACCAAATATCTATTCTTCTCATAGAAGCTTTTCTTCTTCTCTCGGATGATCATATACTCTACTCAAACCTTTATTTATTGAGGTTCTCATATGGAAGATGACAAGAAAAAAAACATGCATGCCTAAAGAACAGGCTCTCGGCAATCAACGGCAAAATTTTCTTCCTCCTTTATTTCATGTCGCCACACAATTTAATACCTCCTTTGTCATTGAATCTGATGCTTTAGTTGAAGGATAAGAGCAGTTCTCACTCAACAAGGGAAGTCTATTGCATTTTTGAGTCGAGCTTTGGGTGTGTCTAACAAATCATGGTCCACTTATGCTAAGGAAATGTTAGCAATTGTCCAATATGGCCATCTAAGTTTCTGAGACAAAAATTCTATATTCAAACAGATCCATACAGTCTCAAGTACTTGTTAGGGCAACATATTGTACATATTTGCAACAATGGAACAACAAAAATGGGAGGCTAAACTAATTCTTTATGATTATGAAATTTTTTTGAAACTAGGACGTGAGAATTCAGCCCCTGACGCACTATCAAGAGTTGTGCGCAGCACTAGTCTTGATGCTCTATTTGCACCACAATTGGAATTGTGGAAGGAAATAATAAAAAAAACTATTATTGGATATGATTACAGGAAAAGAATCAACAAATTGGCAATTATTGGATATGTTACCGTGACATAATGAATTGGTTTTCTATAAAATTCGATTAGTGGTCCCCCTGAATTATCACATCATTCCTCAACTCTTATGAGAAATGGAAGATTCTCATTTCGGTAGACATTTTGGAGTCTTACACATATATAAGAGATAGCTACAAGAGTTTCATTGGCCTTTAATGCATCGAGATGTTCTTCTTGTAATATTTGTCAAAAGCTAAGCTTGAAACTCTCTCTGCAGCAGGACTCTTGTAACCTTTGTCCACTCTATATCAAGTGAGGGATGATTTAACCTTGGATTTCATTGACTGTCTCCTGTCTTCCAATGGTAAAAACAACATTCCTGTGCTGGTGGACGGCCTTAGAAAATCAGACCAATTTTTTTCTTTTTTGTCATTAACTCATCCTTTCATTTCAGATGTAGCTGAAAATTTTGTTGGAGTGGTTAAGTTACATGGCATGCTAAGTATGATTGTTAGCGACCGAGACCTAGTGTTCATTAGTAATTTTTGGCTTGAGTTCTCAAGAACTCAACTGAAAATTTACAAATGGAGATGTTAAATAAATATCTTGAGCAACACCTCAAATGCTTTGCTCACCAGCAATCTGAAAATGGAGCTCTCTTTTTCCATGGCCCGAGTTTTGTCACAACACATGTAACACCCAGAATTTTCCTAAAACTTTTGTAGCCGTAGATTAGAATAGTATAAGTGGTATGGGAGGTTAATTATTCAAAAGTATGTGTATTGAGATGAGAAGAGAAAGGGTGAACAATTGACTTTCAAAGGTTGAAAAGTCAAAGGTTTCAACCAATGGGATAAAGACTTAAGAAAAATGGCATGGAAGAATAAAGAGAAGCATCCATGTTGGAATGCTTGAAACAAAAGTCAAGTGGGGGTAGTTTTCTAAATTTAGAAAGTTTGGTGGAAGAATTCAAAAGTGGAAAAATGGTTAGGTTAAAAAGATGATTTCCACCTTTTTCTCCTTCATCTTCTTCGATTGTGCTCTCCTCCATTTCAGCACCTTCTTTTCTTCTTTTTATCAAGGGTTTGCAAGGTTTCAAGGTAATAATGCACGGGTTTTTGTTTGGTTTCACTTAGGTGTTGATTTGTGAGTGTTTTAGTGAGTTTAGAGTGAGTTTTGTGAGATTTAGAAAACCCTAACTTGAGGACTCCGAAAAATTGAGTTTAAATGTTAGATGTCTTTCCTATTTTGATGATTTAGTTGTTTAATGGATTGGTTTAGGTTGATTTTAGGGTTAGATTGAAGATTGGAGTTGAGTTTGGGAAAACCGGTTTTTAACTCAAAGGGGGTCAGTTCTGTTTTCTGGATTTCAGCTGAGCTAATGTGTTTGTTTGGTTAATTTGGGTGTTTCAATGTTTAGTAGACGTGTATAGGTTTCCGAATTTGTAACACCCGCGAATTTTTTGTACGTACGTAGCCTTAGATTAGACGTGTTAGGAGAGTTCAATTATTCAAATTTAGTGATGTGCATTGAAGAGTAATAGAGAAAAGAGAAGTGGAGGTGTTGACCATTCAAACTAAAACAAGTTGAAAAGTCAAAAGTATTTGGTTTGAAAAGTCAATGTATAATTTAACCAATAAGAGGGAGGTGGATGGCAGCCACGTGGGAGGCTATTAAAGGGAAAAGTTGTGGGTGCATGAGGGTGAGGTGGATGGCAGCCACGTGGGAGGTTATTAAAGGGATAAGTGGTGGGTGGATTTTATAATTTGGAAGAAATTTGTGGAGGTAAAGAAAAAGAGGAAAAACTTTATGTTAAAATTAGGTTTTTCTCCACTTTCTTCCTCATTTTTGGTTCTCTCCTCCACGAAATTTCCAGCCCCATTTTAGGGTTCTCTCCTCCTCCATTTCATCCATTTTGTCAAGGGTTTTTAAGGTAAAATTTATGGGTTTTGGTTTGGTTTCACTTAGGTGTTAATTTGTGAGTGTTTTAGTGAGTTTTAAGTGGGTTTTGTGAGAATTGGAAAACCCTAAAGGGGGATTCCGAAAATTTCACTCCCTTGGTTATTTTTCTTCCTCTTTTGATGATTAAAGCTTTGAAAATGTTATTTTAGGTTGTTTGAGTGATTAGATTAAGGATTGGATGGAAGTTACACAAAAACCGGTTTTTAGCAAATGTGTACCCGGTTCTGTTTTTGTGTTTTTGGTTCGGCCAAGTTGGTTGTTTGGTTAATTTGAATGTTTCAATGGATAGTAAACGTGTAGAGGTTTACAGATTGGGGTGGCACGTTGAAATCCGTTGAGAAACGAATAAGTTGTGGCCGTTTGAAGTTGGATGGTTGGAAATTGTGTGAAAATCGGGTTTGAGTGTTTTAGGTTGAAAAGTGATATTGGTTTGCTTTAGTTGGTTTCTTTAGAATTCCTTTAGTTTGTTACTAAGTAAACTTTCCTTATTTGTTAGGTAATTGCTCGAGTAATTTGGTTGACCGAAGTGACAACACGTTTTTGACGCAATCAGGTAAGTAGTGGAGTGCTTGTTTGTTGCCTTCGGGCCTACACCATAGAGCGGTAGGGATTGTTTGTTTGTTTGTTGTGTTTTAATTTGCGTCATGCATTGTGTGTCATGCATCATCGTTTTCTAACTACGAAACCACGTGTTTTGCATGCTTTGGTGAGAATGAATTGAAAGATAAGAAAATTGATATGCAACCTGGTCTCGAGTAGAATAGCCTCGTCGGGCACGTGGCTCGCTGAGCACCCCGCGGGGGATTTACTTGAGATGCTATGCTAATGTACGTAATGTGTCGTGAGTATGAATGCCTCGATATGTTCGTGCTTGAAGGCACAATGAGGATTCTACGATCGATTGGGGGAGATTTGGTTGGCCGTCCAGGATTGTGTTAGGGCGTGTGCCTCCGGTCTTGCTCCGTGGGTCAAGGTGTGGCCGTCCAGGATTGTGTTGGGACGTGTGCCTACTTGATTCACATGAAAGTGGAAGATAAATGTAACCAGAACGAGAAGAAAACAACGGAGTGTGTAGAAACTGCATGTTAGGGTTGAGTTGAGCATTTTGTGTGTTAAGGTGCATTATTTCCCTACTTGCTAAGCGTTAGGCTTACCTTTTGTGTTCTATGGTGTAGGTGAGAGTATTATACAGGTGAGATAGACGGGACCCGCCGACGATTAGGCCGCAGTCGGAGGAGTACGGAGTCCGCCGGTGCAGGCTATTGTTGGGGCGTCTTGACCACCGTTTTCCTCGAGTTTGTGGGAGGTTGCTATTTGTATGTAGATAGTTGGTATATAGATAGTTGGTGAGTGTTCTAAGTTGTTTTGATGAGTTAACTTGTTTAAATTGTGATAGGTTTTGGTACATGGCATTTGTAAATAATTTCGTAACTATTTTGGAAAGTTTCAAGTCGGGATGTTATTTGATTGATGGATAATGGTTGTAAGTGTTTGTGGTTTGAACTAGTTTGATTCTGGGTTTTAATTGCAGGTTTTGGTTTATCGAATGTTAGGCGTTATGCCGTCCGTTTTGATTTTAAATTTTTTTATTTCCAAATTATTTTAACTTGACATTTTCAGACGTATTTTAAACGTATTTTGGGCACGTCCGAAAACCGAGTCGAAAAATTATTAAAATTTTTTAAAAATGTCGTTTTAAACGCGGGTTGGGTTTGCAATGTGACGCACCGAGCCGGGGCGGGTTCGGGGTGTTACAGAATTGGTGTGGCGCGTCGAAATCCGTTGAAAAACGAGAGAGTTACGACCGTTTGAAGTTAGACGGTCACTTTTGGGGTAAAAACCGAGTTTAGTGTTTTGGAAAGGAATTTTTGTTGTAGTTTTAGTTAGTTAGGTTAAGAATTTCCTTAGAGTTCGTTAGTATATACTAAGTTGAGTTTTCGTGATGTTAGGTTATCGAGCGTGTACTTTTGTTGGACGAAGTGACAGCCCATTTTGGAGCAGCCAGGTAAGTAGTGGATGAGTGTTTGTTGCCTTCGGGCCTACATCATAGAACGGTAGGGAATAATGGTTTGTTTGCTATGTTTGTTTGTTACTATGTTTTACTTGGTGTCATGCATCGTGTGTCATGCATCATCGTTTTCTAACTACAAAACCACGTGTTTTGCATGCTTGAGTGGTGAGGATGAAATGTAAGATAAGAAAATTGATATGCAACTTGGTCTCTAGTCGAATAGCCTCGTCGGGCACGTGGCTCGCTGAGCACCCCGTGAGGTATTTTATTAGAGATGCTAGCAACTTGGTCGCGGGGTAGAATAGATCCCGTCGGGCACGGGCTCGTTGAGCACCCCACGGGGGATTTTACTTGAGATGCTATGCTAATGTCGTAATGTGTCGTGAGTATGAATACCTCGATATGTTCGTGCCTGAAGGCCAAGAGGATTCTACATCGATTGGGGGAGATTTGGTTGGCCGTCCAGGATTGTGTTAGGGCGTGTGCCTCCGGTCTTGCTCCGTGGGTCAAGGCGTGGGCCGTCCAGGATTGTGTTGGGCGTGTGCCTACTTGACTCACATGAAAGTGGAAGATAAATGTAACCAGAACGAGAAGAAAACAACGGAGGGGTGTAGAAAACTGCATATTAGGGTTGAGTCGAGCAGTTGGTGTGTTATTGCATTACTCCCTACTTGCCTAAGCGTATGCGTACATTTTGTGTTCTATGGTGTAGGTGACGAGTATTATACAGGTGAGATAGCGGGGACCGCCGACGATTAGGCCGCAGCGGAGAGACGGAGTCCGCCGGTGCAGGACTATGGTTTGGGGCGTCTTGACCACCGTTTCCCGGAGTTTGTGGGAGGTTGCTATTTGTATGTAGAGAGTTGGTATATAGATAGTGGGAGTGTTCTAAGTTGTTGTTGATGAGTGAACTTGTTTAAATTGTGAAGGTTTTGGTACCATGGCATTTGTAATAATTCGTAAACGATTTGAAAGTTAAGTCGGGATGTTATTTGATTGATGGTTAATGGTTGTAAGTGTTGTGGTTTGAAATAGTTTGATTATGGGTTTTATTGGCCAGTTTTGGTTTATCGAATGGTAGGCGTATGACCGTCCGTTTTGATTTTAATTTTTTATTTCCAAATTATTTTACTTGACAATTTTCAGACGTATTTTAAACGTATTTCTGGGCACGTCGAAAAACGAGGGAAAGCGAAAAATTATTAAATTTTTAAAATGTAGTTTTTTAACGCGGGTTGGGCTCTTGCAAGTGGACGCCGAGCCGGGGCGGGTTCGGGGTGTTACAGAATGGTGTGGCGAGTCGAATCCGTTGAAAAACGAGCGAGAGTTTACGACCGTTGAAGTTCGACGGTCACTTTTGGGGTAAAAACCGAGTTTAGTGTTTGGAACCAGGAATTTGTTGTTAGGTTTTAGTAGTTAGGTTAAGAATTTACTTAGCGTTCGTTGTATATACTAAGTGGAGTTTTCGGATGTTAGGTTATCGCAGCGTGTGGACTTTTGTTTGGACGAAGTGACAGCCCTTTTTGAGCAGCCAGGGTAAGTACGTGGGATGAGTGTTTGTGCCTTGGGCTACATCATAGAACGTAGGGAATAATTGGTTGTTGCTAGTTGTTGTTACTAGGTTTTACTTGGTCTGCACGTGTTGTCATGCATCATCGTTTTCTAAACTACAAAAAACCACGGTTTGGCAGGCTGAGTGGTGGGGAAATGTAAGATAAGAAAATTGATTATGCAACTTGGTATCTTAGTCGAATAGCCTCGTCGGGCACGTGGCTCGCTGAGCACACCGTGAGGTTATTTTATTAGAGATGCTATGCAACTGGTCGGGGTAAATGTCCCAGTCCGGGACGGGCTCGTTGAGCACCCCAGGGGGATTTTATTGAGATGCTATGCTAATGTACGTAATGTGTCGTGAGTATGAATACCTCGATATGTTAGTGCCTTGAAGGCACAATGAGGCTTCTACGATCGATTGGGGGAGATTTGTTGGCCGGTTTCCAGATGTGTTAGGGCGTGTGCCTCGGTCGTGCTACGTGGGTTCAAGGGTGGCCGTCCAGGATTGTGTTGGGGCGTGTGCCTACTTGACTCACATGAAAGTGGAAGATAAATGTAACCAGGAACGAGGAATGAAAACAACGGAGGGTGTAGAAACTGCATGTAGGGTTGCTTGCGTCGAGCTTTGGTTGTGTTCTGTGGCATACTACCTACTTGCTAGCGTTTTATGCTTACCTTTTTGTGTCTATGGTGTAGGTGGAGAGTTCATACAGGTGAAGTGATGTGACAGCCGAGGGACTAGGCCACAGTCGGAGGAGTACGGGGGTGCGCGGTGAGTATTGTGGGGCCGTTTCTTGTTTTTAGGCTACTTTCTTCCTAGGGACAGTGTGGGAGGTTGAAGGTTTTGTGATTGTAGTTTTTTGGTTGATGGTTTTTCTAAGGAATTTTGGTTTGAATAACTTAGATTAAGTGGGGGATTTAGTACATGTATTGTAATTTTTCGTAGTTATTTTTAAAGTTTTAGTCGGTGGTAATTGTGGGTAGTTGGTGTCGGATTTGGGAAGTTGAAAATATATATTTTCGTATTTTGGTTTCAGGTTTCGTTTAAAGAATTTAGGCGTTACGCGTCGTTTTGGTTTTTAAACAATTAACGGGCTTATGTTTGCTATTTTTTTTATTATCCGTTTGAAGCGGTTTTCCATAAAATTTACGGGATTTGAAGATTTATGTGTCGGGAGTGTATGGTAAAAATTGCAGAATTTTTGGAAGTGTTTAGCTTGGCGACACGTTGCAGAAAAAGGGGTGAGGGTGGCTGGGAGTGCAGGGACGATCGCTAGGGGCGATCGCCAGCCGCCTCTCTGGTACTGTAGCACCAGAGAGGGTGGCGATCAATCGCCAAATTGTGGCGATGATCGCCACTGTTTTATAAAAAAAAAAAAATTAAATTAATTTTAATTTTTTTCAAATTTCCTATTTCGAATGGTTTTAACCCGACATTTTCTGACGCATTTTAACTGTATTTGGGCACACTTTCTAACAAAAACTCGAGGGTTTGAAAAACCCGAAAACGAGTCGTAAAGTTTACGAAATGATTTTAAACGATGTTTAAACGCGGGTCTTTGTTTGACATGGACGCACCGAGCCCAGGGCGGGTTTCGGGGCCTTACAACACAGCTCGTGATGTTTAATAGCAATACCGCCATTAAGCGCCTATATGGTCTCTTTCACCGAAAAATCTATTTTTTAAAGTGGGCTCAATCATGTCATGAAGGTTATCAAAAGCACACTTCGAGAAATGAGACAGTTGTGACAACGCAAAGTCCATTTACTGGCTTTTGATAATCGACTGAGAAGGTAGACATGTGTGATTGAAAGAAGGACGTTTAAAAGGCGTTTCAAAAGCTAGCAGGTCGATTTTATTTACCTTTTCTGGTTGATCAAAAAATGAAAGATATACATAAACTCATGATGCCTGGGAGCATTGTGTCCATGCATGTCTTCCACGGATCACAGCTTCAAAAAACATGCCAGTCAATTGCTCTATTGTTGACTACCAGCTGTTAATGATAGGAAGGATAATCGTTGAATTGAGGCCACTTGGATACTCGCTGGATAAACAAAGGAGCTCAGTTGTCAATGAAAGTTGGGCTCATTGGAAACATCTTTACACTTGGGAAAAAAATGAAGAATTGCAAGACACATTCATGCATTGGACATTGAGAACAAGATCCTAGTGAAAGAAGGGGGTATGTCTAATGAATTCCAATGAAAAATCTAAATACATGTGGGAAGACATGAAGATTAATGCGCTGTCAAGTAGTTGTTGAGTCATTCTTTTAATGAGTTCGTTATTTGTTAGGTTAAGTAATGTTGAGTCTTATTTTCTAGCGAGTGATAACTTGAGTTATGAGTAACAGTTAGACGCTATATTGAAGGTCTTGAAACTCATTAAGAAAAGCACAACATTTTTTATTTAATCCTCTTAAGCGATTGTAATTTGGATTTGGTTGGGGACCTATCAACAACATAATATCTTCTAGTCGTCTTGAATAATCATATTGTATCATAGTATCAGTCAATGTCACTAAATATGTAGTTGCGATTTGATTATACATTCTTAAAGATTAACTTGTTTATAACATTAGTATTTGAAGATTACATATTCAAATAAGTTGTGTTTATGTTGTAAAGTTCACTATCAATTTATCACACATACATACAATTTGTGTGTGTGTATATATAATCTTTGCATAATAAACATAGAGTTTGTCTGAAACTTCAAAGCAGTCTAGACACAAAGATAAAATTAATCAATAAAATACTATTATTGCAAAAAAAAAAGATATTCATTATATTTGCTTGTAGGTACATAGCACCCGACACATAACCCTTAAGTTGAGCTTTTTGGTTTAAAATCTACCTAATTTATACGTAAACAAAGTGGTAAATTTTTTGCATTATTCGAGATTCAATTGTGCACCATCATGTTGAATTGAAAACTAGTCATAATTTGTTTAAAGTTAGATTACGGTGCTGATTTTTATGCAAATTGGTAATTGGACCGAAATGTATTTTTGTCATGTTGTCATTGTTAGAGTTTCCTAGGGCCCCCATACAAGGTTTTTTCTTTTTTTTTTAGGTTTTTGCTCTTAAATCTATGGTCTTCAGAGCGTAAGTCAATTTCTAGCCTATGTTCGTTGTTTTGTTGGTTTTATTTATGTTGTTGGCATTGTTTTGAGTATGAAAACTGGAATCATTGGTGAACTCCAAAATGGGTATGTGTATGATTCTAAGTTCTAAATTTGTTGATACGAATTTTTGGCGGATTGGGTTTAATCCGGGGGAAAATATGTGGATCACTAAATCGTAGCGCAAGTCATTGAGCACGACGAATCCGTGAGTGACACGTGTTGTACCGTGTCAGCTTGGGCCATGTCGTGGCCGCAAACATTATTGGGCAGCAATAACTAGCGTCGTGGCGTTGGGCCTATGTTTGGCACCGTGTGCATCCATCTCTACTTTGGAGGCATTGAGACAGTTTGGTCCATTTCCAACCATTTACTTAGGCCACGTTTTTTAATTGTTCACAGTCCCTATGGGGCCCATGCGGTATGTTTTAGGAGTACTGTCTGGCCCAATGCTTTTTCGAAATTCACCGCCCATATCATCTTGCAGTTTGGTTCTTGTTCCTAATTATGGACTCATCCATTGTTCCTTCTTAGATGGGATATTGACGTTGCTTTTGTTCTAAGTTCGACGATTTTATGATTCGACGTCTTGTTCTTGAGAGTGTGATCAAGCTCGGCGAAAAGGCAATTGTAAATTTGAGGAGATTTCTTTATGTAATGAATAAAATATCAGGTTTTAAACCTGATTTGGGAGTATCAAATATAAAAACATGCATTTGTTGTTTGAAATCCTTATAGTTTTATACTTATGTACGTTAATTTTACTTATTTATTGCATTGGTAATATTATATACACGGCTCCACACATACATACACAAACCTTCGATTGTTTTGACCATACTTGGTGTAACAACGCCTCGTAGCGCACCGGTTTATGTTTATACTTTTAGTCATTCATTTTTGTTGAAAATGTAAAAATGAATAATTGTCATGCTTTTAAAAAATGGGAACAACGAAGACTTGCAAACAATTCAATTTAAGACTTTAACCACTGAGAAAATACATAGGGTCTAAAGATCATTCAAAAACAAAATAGTGCTAAAACAATTAATCATTAAAATTAAAATTAGTAAAAATAGCCTTTATAAATTCAAAATTCCTTATAAATAATCATTATGCTTATTCATTCATTAGTCAATATCGCACAAACAACCATGTACCTCGCCCCTAGAGCACCTCTTACTTTATTTTTCATTCATTTTTTTCATCAGTCATGTCAATATCACTCACTTAACAGAATGTGGGAAAAATAATTTCGCAAGTGTACGAGTCGCAACAAGTAATAAAGTGTAAATAGAGTGTCGAACCCCGAGACTTTTAATTAATGATCAAATAAATTAATTATAATTTATGAATACGAAATTTTGATAAGTTTGAATTTAAAATAACAAACATAAAAGTAATTTAATTAATAGCATAACTTAAACGAGTTTAAAAAATATAAGAAAAAGCTGGGGTTTACGATTCCCCTAAAATTCATCGATTTAGTGTTTCCTAATCCAAGCATTATTTCTATTTCTATTGTGTTGATGGCAATTTCACAAAAATTTATCATCTCTCTGGAGCAATGACAAAATATCCAATAATGAGTTATAACATCTCGGTCTCAAACACTAAAAATTAATGAAAACATTACGAATGGAAATATATTACCACATCAACGCATTAGCTATCTCTAGCCTACATCCTTTTCATGGCAAAATATTTAGTGCACGATTATTTATCTCTCTCGCGTGCTCAAAACATCCTATGAACATGTTTTCGTGATTAGGCAATTGCAAGAATTACGAACAGAATAAGTTATCAACAACAATATTGAAACAGAAAATCAATAACTTGAATTAAAGAAACTACCAAATATTCATAATTGCTACATCATAGACCCTAGAAAAGAAATTGTTTCACTAGACGTGAGGAGAAACAATATAATAAAGTGGTTCATAGTTGCAAGAAGAAAGGGAAAGAAAAACTATGATGAAATGCCAGTTCCAGAAGCTCTCGCTAGTTCCGGTCTCCGTCTGCTTGCCTCCTTTGTCTCTCGCTAGGGCTACTTTGAATGAATGCTGAATGAGGCTACTCTCTCTTTTAATGATTAGTTAACCTAATTTTTAATTAATATGAAGCCCACAAATCTGAAGCCCACAATTATCTTCAACGGCTGAGATTAAAACAAACTTCAAGGTCAACTTCAACGGTTCAGATTCAAACCACCTCACATATTTAAAATAGCCGAACGGTGGGATTAAAAAAGCGATCGATCGCCTAAAGTTCTCTCTGCTTGTTTTGACTTTCAAAACCTGTATTCTTCATTTTTCTACAACAACTTGACCAAATATATCATAATCTTTCACCTTGAGTAAAAAATCATCACGTCAAGCAGTAAAGAGTACAATAAAGTGTGTTAAAATATACACTTATCATACACAGTCAGCTATTGGTCTAACGCTCAATCAAGATATGCAAAATAATATGAGCCTGATATGCAATTTAGTAAAAACATGAGTTGCTTTCTTTTTTAGTGTTTTCTTCGTTACTATCACTAAACAATTATAGTCGTTACGGCAAATCAGTCTAGAGGAATGAGTAAGAATTATTTGGTCACTTCATATGAACCAGCATAACTCGTCGCTGATCATAAGACTATTTGACGTTATTCAATCTTTCTTTCGAATTCAGTCGTTCTGCTTTCTATTGTTTCATGTTTGATGTTGAATCATTTGACAACCACGGAAGGATTAGGCACCATTGAGGCGCCCTAGTGGCAGCCTTACTCGAGCTCCACCCAAAAAGCATTGCATCATATAGTTTAGTTTTTGATTTCATACCATGAAAATTGGATGCATTTAAAATATTTTTGTCATCTTTATAAAAAAGATATAACATACCAATGCCAAACATAAACATATCCTCCATACAATCCATTATTACATTTTTATTTCATTCATAAGTCTACTTCCTAAATCACATTTTCAAATCGATATAACCAAAACATAAAAGTAAAGCACATCCTCGACTCCCATATCGTCATCACGTAACATAAATGTCAAATTGAGTCATTATAATCATTACATCACATTTTAAATCAAATTTATCATCCAACGTAACATAACAAGCAAATCTTCAAGTCATTATCATCATAACATCACACATAAAAGCACATCCTCAATCAATATCATCTCATTTAAACATAAAAGCAAATCGTAACTCATCATATCATAAACATAATAATAAATAAGTTACTCAAGTCATTATTATCATGAACTAATAACAATAAAATAAGTTCGCAAATCTTCAACATCACTATTAACAATAAAACTAGCACTTGTGATGAGACCGACGTTGCAAAGCACATAAAATACACTTAAATCAAAGGCTTTTTCACGGGTAAAGTTTGGCGTACGACCAATTAACTTCATTTGGCTTAATCTAACAATAGAAATTCTCGCATTTTAATGTATTCTATAAGAGGAAACGAAAAAATCTAATCGATCTTTTCTTATCTAAGACCATTCGGGGCGGCAAAAAAAAAAAACACCGATAGGAACAGACAGTAACGAAACGGTTATAGAGGATAGACGGCAGCCGGAAGATGGCTGACGTCAACGTTGGATGCAGGCAACGTGAAGAATTCGGGTTAGTAGAAGGGAGATGACGTCAGCCGGAAGATAGATGACGTCACGGTGGATATCAGGCAGTGAAGAAAGCGGTAGCAGGAGGATGACGTCAGCCGGAAGAGGATGACGTCACGGTGGATGCAGGCATGTGAACGAAATCGGTAGAAGGAGTGACGTCAGAGGGATGATGGATGACGTCAGCCGGATGATGGATGACATCACCGGTGGAATACAGGCAATGAATGAACACGGTTAGAAGGAGGAGGACGTCAGCCGGACGATGGATGAGTCACCGGTGGAGCAGGCAATGAACGAAATCGGAAGAGCAGCT
>CM039511.1:20700486-20890633 GCA_022432975.1 Begonia masoniana
AAAAAAAAAAAAAAATGAGCCCTAAGCTGCGAAAGTTTACGTTCTGTATTTCACTACTTCTCCAAAATCGAACTTTAGATTCAATTGCTGTGAGAGAGTAGTCTGTGCTTTATTTTTTACAAACTCAAATCATTTGTAAAGGCTGTGGATTGACGCCCGTAAAGTTCAATCAAAATCTGTAAAGGCAGTTGGTCGGAGCCCGGAATCCCGATCAGTTTATTCTCGTGAGGAGAAGGTTAAGAATCTTCAAGGGGGAGCCTTGGAGCGTAGACGTAGGCAAGGTTTAGCCGAACCACGTTAAAAACCCTGGTGTTAAATTTCTCTCTCTCTCTCTTTACTTTATATGTTTGTTTGCTATTAATATTCAAACTAAAATTACAAGAGAAATTTACTAGATTATTAAATTAAGTTTAAATATCTAATTCACCCCCCCTCTTAGATAATCTCGATCCTACAGATTTCTCTTTGGTTCTTTGTGAATAATCTCAATCTTCTTTTAGTCATATTTGAAGAATTTTGCTTTGATAGCTTTGGTTCTTACCAACGATGTTGGTTTGAGTCAAATTCTTATTTTGATAACTAAGGTTTCATCCAATTCTTCGATTGAGGTCTAGTTTCTTTTTTTGTTCTTAAATCAAAAGGTGTTCCTTTTGAATTATTCCTCATGTTGAAGGGTCTAGGATTTCATAATATCTGAGATTCGCATCATTTAGTATAAGAGCTTTGGCTTCTTGATTCAAGAACCTATATTTATTGTTCTTTCTTTCTTCTTAATTTTTTTTCCTTGTAAAACATCGCAAAAGGTCAGAAAAAAAAGAGTCTTTTTGTAACACTGGTTTGACGGGATTATAATATTTTAGTAAATATTGGCATTTTTGAAAACTATGTTAAATTAAGCTCGTTTTACGAACGAAAAGTTTTAATTGGGTCTCGATAATAAATTGGAATTTTGGGCGAAATATGAGAATTTGGAGAAATCGAATAGTTAGTCAAATAACGAGATAAGTGGAGAAAAAAATAGAAATCAAATGGAGGGGAAATTAAGTAATTTCGCAAGCCAAATTTTAATAAAAACACAAAATCTCTCCCTCCCTCACACTTACACGGTTTCTTCCTCCTGCGTTTACCCCTCCTTCGCGCGACATTTCTCCCTCCCGTGGCGATTCCTCTCTTCCGGCGACGATTCTTCTTCTCCAGCGACTCGACCCTTCACGTTTCTCCTTCGTCTTCGCTCCCTAAGTAAGGCTCTAAGCTTTTGGAGCGTTAGATTTTGATTTCTAAGGTTTAAACGGTTAGGGTTCGTTTAGGGTTTTCGTTGAAAATGCGGATTGAGGTTTAAAATTGATATGTTTAGAGTAGTTACGCCTCTAATTGACGTATTGGTGGTTAATGAACGAAGTTAATCGATTTAGTGATAAATATTAGGGTTTGGGTTTGTTTGGAGGTTTGGAAAACTCCATTAATGGAGGTTTTGAAATGTCGAGCACGAATTACTCGACAAAATGCCTCAATGAGTTAATTTAGAGTTTTAGGAGATTTCCTTAGTTAGGATTTCGTTAGTTTGGAAGTTTAACGGTTTAAACTCGGTTTTAAAATGACAAATGTTGTGTATTGCCATAGGTGAACAACGCTCATGGACGGAGCTTAAATTTCAACGGACACGAGGTAAGTCTCTGTGATTTGTTTGGCCGATTGGCCTACACCATAAGACTATGTCGATCGAGGAATTGGAGATGTTTGTTGTGTTGAATAAATAGGTTGGGTAGTTAGTTAGTTGTGCCTTTGAATGTGTAAGTTTCTTGTTTATTGCGCTTTGTTGTTCATTATGTTATTGTACACGAGCATGCATCATGGTTTTATGAAAAAGCACGAAAAAAGAATTTCCATGCATGTTTTACAAAATGGAAAAAGGACAACGAAAGGGTAAATGAATGTAATGATGGTCACGTCGGTGGCGGTGGTTCAGACATGGCTGGCAGATGAAGCATGTTTTCCCCCCGGTTAGATACGAGGGGCTATCCAATCGTCGGATGTGCCACTCCTATCTAGCAAGAGTGAAGCCCCGGTGACATAAATGAAATGAATAGCGAAAAGGTAGGATGCATGATTTATAAACTGTACATGCATAGCATTCACGCGCATTCACGTAGACTTACTGAGCTTCTAGCTCACATTTCATTTCTATAGTGTAGGTGACTTCGATATAGGTGAAGATGACGTTCCTCCGCCCGAAGTTTAAGCAGGTTGAAGAAGAATGCTCGCGGGAGTGTGCTAGCGCAGTCGGTGCTTATTTTGACCCGTGGAGACATAAATATGTGTTTGGGAAAATTGATGGATAGAAATAAGGAAAACTGTATAGTTAAATCATTTTAGGATGCTTGGATCTGGATAGATATTGTATAGTGTTTTTGGAAGATTGATAGTATTTTGTAGTGTTTTGATATTTTCAAACAGGGAAAAATGTTACACTTTTAGACGGAACCACGCTGTTCATTTTTATGAAATTTGATTATGTTTAAATATGTCTTGTGACGGTTTCTCAGTAATTAGGGGAACGTGAATTGTATGTGGGTGGAAGGTTGTTATGAAATGTTTAGAGGTGATTTGATGTGTAACGCCCCGAGTTTTCTGAACCCAGTTTGTTACTCATAAACTCGAACTTGACTAAGAAACTTTGGACCAAATTTAAAATTTCGCTCGAAAGTCTAAATTTGATATTTTCTAAAAACTCAAAACATTTAGAGACTTGCAGCGGAAATCATTTGAGCAAAAATAGAGTTAAACAAAACTATAGAACAATGTTTGAATAATCAGTTGAGATGTCAGGGAACATTCGGCCAAAGGAAATAGAGGTTTAAATCGCGAAATACTTTGAAAGTTGCAAAAGTCAAACTCGCCTGCCGCTGTACAAAGTCAACAAGAGGGCAGGAATAAAACTGAAGGTCTCCACCGATGACGTCAGCCGGAGGATCATTCTTCTGGCTTCAGCCGATCGCAAAACGACAAATTTTGCTACTGCATCTACTGGTGACGTCAGCCGGATGATTCGTTCATCTCGCCTCAGCCGATCACTAGACGACAAGTTTTTTACTCACGCCTTCCGGTAGGTAAAATACTCGACATCATCAGGTTACAAAACGACAATTTACATCCTACATCTTCCGATGGATTTAACACACGACATCCACCGGTGACTAAACGACAAAACTTCTACTACATCATCCGATGGATTTAACACTCGACATCCACCGGTCACTAAACGACAAATTACATTTTACATCATCCGATGAATTTAACACCCGACATCCACCGGTCACAAAATGACAAATTTTCTACTTATATCTTCCGATGGCTTCCACTGAAGACATCTTCCGATAGACAACAGAACAACAACTCAACACCTGCCAATAGACATCGTCTATCAATAGAGAACAGAGCGACATTTCATCTACTCCTTGCTATACAAACACAACTCTGACTACGAAAAGAAATTTACTTACTTCACTGTAACTATTTAGAAACAATTCAAATCATTGCAATACTCAAGATCCAGTAAGAACCAACATTAAAACTCAACAAAATACTATTATTAGAAAGGTCTCAAAGGCGTATTCAAAATATTGAAACCACTACTGTCATGAAATCTCAACACGCTTAAATAGAAATATTGTCAACTAAACCTTCACACCAACAGACATTAGTTAAACTGCCTCATCAGGATACCAAAACGTGGCATGAACGTGCTTCAACAACTTCGCCTATTCCTCAGTAAATTCAGAGAACTCTCCAGTAGTTACCTCTATACCTACATCACAAAACTCATCTATTAGTCTAATGCTAAGCAAGTAAAGCAATAATGAAATGATACGATGAAACATAAAACCTAAACATGCAGTTTCTACTTTCTCATCTCAGTTGTACATTCGCTCGTTTACTGATCTGATCCCCCGGTTCCCTTGGGAGTGGGATCAGTTCTCCCAATGTTATACATCCTCTACTCGATTAAGGGGCGGATGAATTTCCTTAATAGCTATTATGATTCCTCAGTCCCCTTGGGAGTGGGATCAATTCTCCCAATGTTATACATCCTCTACTCGATTAAAGGGCGAATGAATTCCCTTAATAGCTATTCTGATCCCTCAGTTTCCTTGGGAGTGGGATCAATTCTTCCAATGTTATACATCCTCTACTCGATTAAAGGGCGGATGAATTCCCTTAATAGCTATTACATTTCAATCTGTACTTGCCTTTCCGTGCCACTACATATAAATTCATTTTCGCATTTTTTTTTCAAAAACATGATGCATAACACGCAGAAAATATTCAAGCATGCATAAATCTACTGTTTTGTGATGTAGGCCCGAAGGCACACACAATACTTCACTTACCTGGATTCCTGGGGAAATGTTTGGTTGCTAACCACTTCGGGTTCTGCTCAAACCTAAAACCATAGACAGTGTATTAGTTAAACTTCATTCTAAACTATCCAGGAGTCTAAGGAAATTAGTTTGGAAGCTCAGATCTTCGTGCATTCCCGATTCTGCACTTAACCCGAAACTACACTCATTCACAACACTCCCAAAACGCATACATTGCACTCCCTCTGTTATGTAACCGTCAAGTCATAAGGAAAAATGAAGGAACTCACCTAAGTCAGAGAAATCACTGGAGAAATCGAAGGGAGGGCCTCCTAGAGCACTCTGTTAAGTTGAGGAGTTGATAGTCGAAAAGAATTGGAAAACAGTGGCGGCTACAATGCATTAAATCCAGAAACCTATTCCTTAAATGTAACACCCGAAATTTTCTCAGAGCGTGTAACCCTAATCAAAGTCAAGTATGAGTGATTAATTATTCAAATTTAGTGTATATAGAAGGGTATTAGAAGAGAAAGGTGATTGGTGGAGAGTTTGACAAGTCAAACTCAATTGTGATTGGTGGAGAGTTTGAGTTTGACTTTGTCAATGTGTGTTAACCAATCAAATTGTGTGAATGGAATTGATGAAAGAAATGGTGTTTTGGTTGTGGTTTGGCGTTGGATTAAAGTGAATAAAGTGAGGGCTTTGTGGTAATTTAATTTGGTGAAGTAAATGCATAAATTAAGAAAGAAAAAGGTGGGTTTTCATTTGTTCTTCTTCTCCTCCATCGCCCTTTCTCCCTTTCCTCCATAGCCGACGATTCCTCTCCTTCTTTCTTCATTTTCTCAAGGCATTTCAAGGTAATTTCTCATGGGTTTTTAGTTTATTACACCAAGGAGTTGATTTGTAGTGTTTTTAGGGTGGTTGTGATGGAGTTGGTTAGGGTTTGGAAAACCCTAACCATAAATTCCGAATTTTTGGTTTCTCAAGTTGGTTTTCTTTCCAAATTGGTTAGTTAATTGTTAAATATGTTAGTTTAGGTTAATTAAGTGTTTAGATTGAAGATTGGATGGAAGTTACACAAAAATCAGAATTGTGCATCAAAGGGCCGATTCTGTTTTTAGGGAATTTGAGTTGGCTAAGTTGTGTATTTGGTTCATTTAAGCATTTCAATAGATAGTAGACGTGTAGAGCTTTCCGAGTTGGGGTGGCACGTCGAAATCTGTTGAAAAACGAGAAAGTTATGGCCGTTTAAAGTTGGACGTCGGTAATTAGTATAGAAATCGGGTTTTGGATTTTAAGTGTGAAATGTGTTTTAGGTATTGTTAAGTTTTAGTTAGAAAATCTTTTAGAATTTATTGATAGCTTACCAAACTAAGTTTACGTTGTTTTAGGTCGTCGAGCGTGTGAATTGGACGGTAAAAGTAAGCAAGTGGAAGCCGAGTATTCAGGTAAGTAATGGATTGTGTGTTTGGTCGCCTTCGGGCCTACACCACAGAACGGTAGGGTTTATTTTTTTTACTGCTCTCCTTCGTGTAGTGTTGTGTTATTGTTGTGTTTTGCATTGAGTTGTGGTGTGGTTTGGCCTTGCTGTTGTGTTGGTTTGGCCTTGCTGTTGTGTTGTTGTTGTGTTTGTCGTGTGTGTGTGAAAAATAAGGCACTTCAGTGCACGGCAAATAAGGCACTTCGTTGCAAGGCAAATAAGGCACTTCGGTGCACGGCAAATAAGGCACTTCGGTGCACGGCAAATAAGGCACTTCGGTGCACGGCAAATAAGGCACTTCGGTGCACAGCAACTAAGGCACTTCGGTGTACGACAAATAAGACACTTCGGTGCACGGCAATTAAGGCACTTCGGTGCAGGCAAACTGAGTGTTAGAAGTTGTTTATTGTTTGTTGTTTGAGTATTGTCACTTGTCGGTGTTGTTTGTTTGTTGGTTGTTGCTTGAGTACTGTGTGAGTGGGGTGTGCGTTGTGAATGTTTATATTCGTTATTCATTACTTGCTAAGCTTAAGCTTACGTGCGTGTGTGTGTTCTGTGGTGTAGGTGAAAGCAAGATCAGGTGAGCTAGATGATGAAGCCCGGGACTAGGTGGCAGTCGGTGGCACATGGAGCACGCCGGTGCAGGCAGTTGTCGGGGCGTCTCGACCATGATCTTCGGGGGAAATGTGTTGGATTGGATTGTATTCAGTTTTTAACTCTTTTTGGGGAATGTTGTCTTTAGTCATATTTAAGGGTGATGTATTGCCTATATTGTGGATTTTCAGATGTTAGTATTTTAGTTTCTCTCTTTACTGTTGTTGAAGATTTCGTAGGTTGGTTAGATGGTTAGGAATATTGTGGATTGGTTGGGATTGAATTTTATGCAGGTATTTAGCATTTTGGAGGCGCCATTTTCAGGCGTTACTTTGTCAAAATTTTTCGGGAAAACGCCGTGGTATTTAATGGTTAGAATTAAAGGAAATTAATAAGTCTAGGCAGCTAGGTATGACGTAAGAGAGATTCGAGGGATTTAGTTTTAAATTTTGTTGTGTCAATTGTATTTTAATTATGTTTTAACGTGGGATTAGTTAGCAAAGTAGCGCACTGAGCCAGGGTGGGTTCGGGGGCGTTACAAGATGGTATCAGAGTATAAATGGTCGAGTCGTTCAAAGGATTACCCGACAATGCTGGTCGCCATGCAACGTGCTTCACCGACTGTAAGTATTTCTTTACTTTTAGTTAGTTTATATTTAAGATTAGATTGTTTAACCTTGTTTGTTTTGGAACTGTAATAGATTAGAACATTCCGAGAGTACTAAGACAACCTCGGTGGATTCCATTAGCCAACTTATAGACGCAGTAAACCTATTGTTCGAATAGTTAGGAATTTATTTGAAAAGCGAAACAGACAAGGTAACATCCGTAGAATAGATATAAGTAGGATTGAGGATAGAGAGATTAGAAAATTTTAGGATGAATAGAATTGGGGCTTTTAGAAAACCCTTGCAGTTTTGAGGTATGATGCAGTAAACCAATAGTTCGAATAGTTAGGAATTTATTTGAAAAGCGAAACAGACAAGGTAACATCCGTAGAATAGATATAAGTAGGATTGAGGATAAAGAGATTAGAAAATTTTAGGATGAATAGAATTGGGGCTTTTAGAAAACCCTTGCAGTTTTGAGGTACGATGAGTTATAGGAGAGCTTAAGGGTAGAAACGAATTTTTTTAAAGAGATGTCTTAAATCATTGAGAGACCCTTAGTACATTATGTGGATAAGACGAGATAGCACAGTGTGATATTTAGAGTTACGTACGTATAAAGATATAAACTGTAGTCAAGGGTTTAGTTTAAGTAAATGATTAGGGGTCTGAACTGAGTAATTTAATAGGATCAAGTATGGAAGTATAGGGATTTACGTAGGGATAGGATAGGAAACTGACAAAATTGGGATGTTAGAAGATTGGATTGATTGTTAAATTAAGTGAGGTTAACAATGGAAAAGACTATGAGTGCTAAGAGGTATAGATAAAATGAGTGAGTACCATTGTAGAAATGTAACGGGTAGGAGACTGGGCGAGTTGGAAGGGTAAAATAGAGTAGATTTAGTTATGAAACTTTAGAGAAAATCTTGAGTGAAATTAAACATTTGTATAAGTTTGGAGAGATTTAGGAAAGAGATTAGAAGTGGTATAATGTAACAAGAGAAAAGTTAGAATTAGTGTGTGAGTGATTTAGAGATAATGTTAAGTCCAAAAGCTTAAAGGTTCGACTTAGATGTCACGAAGTTGGAATCGTTGAGGTCAAAGTCAAAAGTGTAAGAGTGGATAGGTTTAATTATAGGATGTAAGTTAGAACTCAAATGTTAGAATTATGCAATATAGATAGAAGAAGTGCTAAGTTAGATTATGAATTTTAGATGGATTTAAGAGGATAGAGATAAGCTAAGAGATAAGTAAATTTTAATGGAAGAGTAGAAAAAAAAAAGGGGTTAGGCATTGATTATTTAGAGTTTCGTGTGAAACTGCAGTAGTTAGCAAGTAGAAGGAAAAAAGTTCACACAGAAAGTTTACGAATAAATTTAGGAGTACGGGTAAGCTAGGAAGGCTGTGAAGCTAAGGAAGTTTCAATTTTGAAATTAAGGAGGTTGAAGTCAAAGAGGTTAGAGGTCAATTAAGGTAGTCAGGTGATGAGTGTTGAGTGTTTGGTAATGACTGAAAGTAGAAGTTAGACAAGTTGAGGAATAGTTGATAGGTTTAAGAAATGAGAACGTTGAGTATAAGGGCTGTGTAATGAAATGTCATGATTGTTCGAGGTATAAATTGTCTTGATTGGCTGATATGAGTAAGTGTAAGAGATAGGAGTGATAAGTAGGAGTGAGATAGTAAAGTAGAAAAGAAGTAGTTCTTAGTGCTACGGTATTAAGGTATCTTAGAGATATGAGGTAGTTCTGTAAGTGTTGATGAACATTGGATTAGAGAAGTTAGAGTTGGAATTAAGTTGGAAAAGTTTGAAAGTATAGGTGATACTTGATTGAATTGAAGTTAAAGGACGTATAAATACTCAAGATATAGGGAGCAAAGTTAGGAAAATGAAAACTTTGGGTGATGTAGAAAAGTGTAGTGAATTCAATAATTGCTGGGATTATTGAGCGTTGGGGTGTATAGTTTAGAATGAACCGACATAGAGTAATAGAGAGTTGACCATTTTGAGTGAATGAAAACTCAGTTAGTACTTCGAGGGTATAGTGAATTAAGAATATGTGAATGATGTTAGAATGAGGTGCGAGGTAAATAGATGTAAGATGCGATAGTAAGATCGAAAAGAATTTGGAATCTAAAACCAAGGGTAAGAAGTTGACTCTGTAGGTTCTAGTGTTATGTTATTGAGATGGTTTTAGAGGTTGAGATCGTTTGATGGATACGTGTCTGCATTAGAAAAGTAATTGACTAGGTGAACTTAGTTACGAAGAGCTGTCGTAAGGAATTTATTAGGTGACCAAGGATTAAGTTGAGAGTCTTCAAAGGGGTAAAAAGTTAGTCCTGATCTAAGAAATTATAGAGGTTAGTAAAGAAGTGTACTCATTAGTATCTTAGGATTTCTCGATAGGGGTAGCATAGAGAGTGGTCGTGGTATGTACATATTTGATAGACATAGAAGTATGAAGTGAGGAATTAAATGAACTTAGCTAAATAAAAGATCGAGTTGAGAATTTAGTTAGAAGGGTTTGGGAGTATGGATTAGATTACAGTTAGTGAACGTGTGAGTATTTGGGCTAGAGCGTGCAGAATTAGGTGAAATTGGAATTTGTGGTATGTAGTAACCGATAGATGAGTAAGGGTATTGGGTAGGTGAGATGGGTACATTGAGGACTAACAAGGCCACAAATTTTGAGGACAAAATTTTTATAAGGAGGGTGGATTGTAACACCCGAAATTTTCTCAGAGCGTGTAACCCTAATCAAAGTCAAGTATGAGTGATTAATTATTCAAATTTAGTGTATATAGAAGGGTATTAGAAGAGAAAGGTGATTGGTGGAGAGTTTGACAAGTCAAACTCAATTGTGATTGGTGGAGAGTTTGAGTTTGACTTTGTCAATGTGTGTTAACCAATCAAATTGTGTGAATGGAATTGATGAAATAAATGGTGTTTTGGTTGTGGTTTGGCGTTGGATTAAAGTGAATAAAGTGAGGGCTTTGTGGTAATTTCATTTGGTGAAGTAAATGCATAAATTAAGAAAGAAAAAGGTGGGTTTTCATTTGTTCTTCTTCTCCTCCATCGCCCTTTCTCCCTTTCCTCCATAGGCGACGATTCCTCTCCTTCTTTCTTCATTTTCTCAAGGCATTTCAAGGTAATTTCTCATGGGTTTTTAGTTTATTACACCAAGGAGTTGATTTGTAGTGTTTTTAGGGTGGTTGTGATGGAGTTGGTTAGGGTTTGGAAAACCCTAACCATAAATTCCGAATTTTTGGTTTCTCAAGTTGGTTTTCTTTCCAAATTGGTTAGTTAATTGTTAAATATGTTAGTTTAGGTTAATTAAGTGTTTAGATTGAAGATTGGATGTAAGTTACACAAAAATCAGAATTGTGCATCAAAGGGCTGATTCTGTTTTTAGGGAATTTGAGTTGGCTAAGTTATGTATTTGGTTCATTTAAGCATTTCAATGGATAGTAGACGTGTAGAGCTTTCCGAGTTGGGGTGGCACGTCGAAATCTGTTGAAAAACGAGAAAGTTATGGCCGTTTAAAGTTGGACGTCGGTAATTAGTATAGAAATCGGGTTTTGGATTTTAAGTGTGAAATGTGTTTTAGGTATTGTTAAGTTTTAGTTAGAAAATCTTTTAGAATTTATTGATAGCTTACCAAACTAAGTTTACGTTGTTTTAGGTCGTCGAGCATGTGAATTGGACGGTAAAAGTAAGCAAGTGGAAGCCGAGCATTCAGGTAAGTAATGGATTGTGTGTTTGGTCGCCTTCGGGCCTACACCACAGAACGGTAGGGTTTATTTTTTTCACTGCTCTCCTTCGTGTAGTGTTGTGTTTTGCATTGAGTTGTGGTGTGGTTCGGCCTTGCTGTTGTGTTGGTTTGGCCTTGCTGTTGTGTTGTTGTTGTGTTTGTCGTGTGTGTGAGAAAAATAAGGCACTTCAGTGTACGGCAAATAAGGCACTTCGGTGCACGACAAATAAGGCACTTCGGTGCACGACAAATAAGGCACTTCGGTGCACGACAAATAAGGCACTTCGGTGCACAGCAATTAAGGCACTTCGGTGCACGACAAATAAGGCACTTCGGTGCACGACAACTAAGGCACTTCGGTGCATGGCAAATAAGGCACTTCGGTGCACGACAATTAAGGCACTTCAGTGCAGGCAAACTGAGTGTTAGAAGTTGTTTATTGTTTGGTGTTTGAGTATTGTCACTTGTCGGTGTTGTTTGTTTGTTGGTTGTTGCTTGAGTACTGTGTGAGTGGGGTGTGTGTTGTGAATGTTTATATTCGTTATTCATTACTTGCTAAGCTTAAGCTTACGTGCATGTGTGTGTTCTGTGGTGTAGGTGAAAACAAGATCAGGTGAGCTAGATGATGAAGCCCGGGACTAGGTGGCAGTCGGTGGCACATGGAGCACGCCGGTGCAGGCAGTTGTCGGGGTGTCTTGACCATGATCTTTGGGGGAAATGTGTTGGATTGGATTGTATTCAGTTTTTAACTCTTTTTGGGGAATGTTGTCTGTAGTCATATTTAAGGGTGATGTATTGCCTATATTGTGGATTTTCAGATGTTAGTATTTTAGTTTCTCTCTTTACTGTTGTTGGAGATTTCTTAGGTTGGTTAGATGGTTAGGAATATTCTGGATTGGTTGGGATTGGATTTTATGCAGGTATTTAGCATTTTGGAGGCGCTATTTTCAGGCGTTACTTTGTCAAAATTTTCGGGGAAAACGCCGTGGTATTTAATGGTTAGAATTAAAGGAAATTAATGAGTCTAGGCAGCTAGGTATGACGTAAGAGAGATTCGAGGGATTTAGTTTTAAATTTTGTTGTGTCAATTGTATTTAATTATGTTTTAACGTGGGATTAGTTAGCAAAGTAGCGCACTGAGCCAGGGTGGGTTCGGGGGCGTTACATTAAATACGTTATCCATTTTAAATTTCCAATTAATCTTATGCCCTTGCCTAGTCATCCATTAACCCCACTTTTACTATTGTCATTAAAGTGTGTCATTAATTTAGAAAGAAATAACACTTGGTTCTTTAGAACCGGGTGTTACATGATGAGAGAAAAAAAAATGAAGTGTTTAAGCGTGTATGCAGGGAGAAGAAAGAAGAAGAGAAAAGAAAAGAGGCAACTCTCTGGAACGAATTCCAGAGAGGTTGCCGATCGATCGCCAGGGAGGGCGATCGATTGGCCCTCTTTGGTCACGCTTTGGAAGAAATTTCAGAGCGTGTGCTTATCGATCGCCCAAGGGGGGGGAGGGGGGGGCGATCTATCGGTTGGGTATTTGATCGCCCCCCATGATTTTAACACAGCCGATCGATCGGCTGAATTGGCCGATCAATCGGCCATGTTTTTACGGGCATAATGCTCTTTTTACCCCCCGATTCATTTGGCCGATGTTTTAATATGTTTCTTTAATGTTTTTAATTAATTTTTCAAAGAAATTTCAACACTTATTTTAAGGTATTTTCTTTAAATGGTTTTAAGGATGTTTTAATTTGAATTAGAGGTTTAAAAAGAAAAATTTATACGGGAAATTAAGGGTAAATATTTAGGGTCGTTACACTTTTAGTGATTTCTCTTCTTGCCAATCATTCATGATTTGATATTTATCAATCTTTTATACTCCTTTGATTTCGTCTTCTTGAAAATTTGCAAGTACAAAAAAAAAAGTCTTTCTTCTTTTTCTTGAAAGCTGCGAAGGTTAAAAAATAAAAAGGAAAGAAAAATTTTCTTCGAAAATCTTCATCATTTCCTTGCATTCGGAATTTTCTCATCATCGATTTAGATTATTCAATTCAAGTCATTGAGTTATTGCCTTTCTTCGATTTTGATTCAAAAATTCTACTCTTGATTTAGCAATTCTTAAAGGTTTGAACTTGGAGCTTTAAAATGTGATTTTTGATAGTTTGACTTGCTAAATTTTTACCACCGATCCAGTTCTTATGTAAGGAACTAAAAGGAAGATCGAGAGGTAAAATGCAAGTGTAACTCCCGGAAATTTCGTTTTAAAGATTTCGAGCCATAAGTTTAGAATTTTAAAATATAGAGCGATAATTCGTAGAAATAAAAAATTAAGTCCGAATGGCCAATGAGAAGTTTCGTTAGAGCCCTAAGAATAAATAAAAATATTTGGAGGAATAAGGGAATTTTGGAGGAGTTAAACCAATAGATGAAATAACGATTTAAGTTAAGAAATTAACTAAGGGCAAAAAGGTAAATTAGAAAGTTAAATTCTTTTAATTAAAAAGGGTTTTCTCTATTTCTTCCTCTCACTTCTCTCTCCCTCCAATGAAACCTTACGATTTCCCCTCTCCCTCGCGACTTTCTTCTTCTCCATCGCCAATCCTCAATGCCGGCGACTCCCTCGATTTCCTGCATTTTTCCCTCAAGTTTCTTCCCCAAATCAATCCTCTAGGTAAGTTCTACACTCTAGAATAGTTTATTTGTGGTTTTAGGGTTTATTTTGATTTAGGGTTTGTGAAGAAATTTAGGGATTTTGTTAGAAATCGATAGGGTTGTTTATTTATTACTCATTGATGATGTATTAGTGATTATTAAGGTTGTTGGAGTAGATTAATGGTGTTGGTTGATGTTAAATGTTAAGTTTAGGTGGTTGGAGATATAGTTGGACACCATTAATGGAGTTTTGAAGTTAGTGAGCACCAAGTGCTCGAGGAAATGCCCGAATGAAATGAATTAGAGTTTTTAGAAAAATTTGTCCTAGCTCGAGACGTCGATTTGTTTAGATTTGATGTTTGAAAGTTGATATTAATGATGTGTTGTTAAATGCCCTAGGTAACCCAAGCTCAAAGGACGGTGCTCGGCATATCTAGGACGCCAGGTAAGTGAGTGTTAGGTTTCCGGCCCCTAAGGCCCTACGTCGTAACGATGTTGATAATGTTTGTTGTGATGAAGTTAGGTAGTTTTAGGGTTGGTGGAAAGACGGGTAGCTTAAGTAGTGCCTTAGTGATTTGTTAGTGGTCGTTCGATAGGCGTTTCTACGTATGTCATTTCTCATGCATCATGTTTTATTAAAGTGCATACGAACTATTTATGAGCATTTTTTTTATGACGAATTGAACGACAACGATTTAATGATGATATGTGTTTCTCACGGGGTAAGTTGTATGTTTCTCACGGGGCAAGTCATGTGTTTCTCACGGGGCAAGTTGTATGTTTCTCACGGGCCAAGTCATGTGTTTCTCACGGGGCAAGTCATGTGTTTCTCACGGGGCAAGTTATGATTCTCACGGGGCAAGAAAATGGTTTAACGAAATGAAACGAAACTGTTTTACAAATGTCATGCATATATGTATTGTTATGTTTAGCACACTCCTTACTAAGCATTAGGCTTAATGTATTTATCGTATGATGTAGGTGACGAGATCGAAGGTGAGGAACCTCATTATGAAGACCAAGGGTAGTCGGTCGATGGGCGGAGCTCGTGGCGGCGGAGCGTGTTTTGGCTATGCTGGATGGACTCGTGGTTAGATGATTTTTTTGAGAGTTTTGGTAATGTTTGGGATAATCATGGATTAGATAGATTTATCGTAGATTTTGATACGTTTTAGGATGTTTGATGACTGAACAGATAATATATTGTACTTTGTAGTGTTTTTGACGTTTTTCAAACAGGAAGGAAATGTTACACTTTTAAACGGAACCACGCGGTTCGTTTTTATAAGATTTGATTATGTTTAACGTGAATTGACGGTTTTGAGTATTCGAGTAAAATGTTATGTTTGTAGGGTATTTTATGGAGGTATGTAAAGATTGGGTGAAGAAGTAGTGAGAAAAGTGAAGAGTTAGTGTGTTGTGTGTTTTGTGTTGTAAATGTGAAGTGCAGGGCGGGTGAAGAAGGTCAGAAGAAAGGAGAAGGGGAGAGGCCGTGCTCTCTGGAGAAAATCCAGAGAGCATGGCGATTGCTCGCCTCTTGGAGGCGAGCAATCGCCTCTTCCCCTGGCAATCGCTGGAGAAGCGATTGCCAGGTGGGTAAGCAATCGCCTTAGGGCGATTGCTCGCTAGGAGCAATCGCCATGGGTGATCAATCGCCAGTTTTCTAGCGATTGATCGCCACCTGTTCTGCCTCTTTTTGGCCAAACATATAAAAAAAAAAATTAAATAAGGATAAGGGTGAGGGTCGTGACAGTTATGGTATCAGAGAAAAGAGTTTTAAAAGGGATTTTGTGAATTGCCTGCCAAACACACTGCCGTACGGGAACTCTCCATCGACTGTAAGTATTTAAGTTTAAGTATGATTCTTAGATATTTATTGTTTTGTGTTGTCTAATATGTTTAGGAACGAGAAAATGCCGAGAGCACCTAGACCGCCTCTAGAAAATCCCATGGACCAATTTATGGATATATTACAACAACAGTCGGAACAGATTGGGATTTTATTAAACCGAGAAGGAAATGGGAGTGGAAATGGGCAAGGAAATACCTCACAGGATCAAAGTGGGGAGAGATTCAGGCGACTTAGGCCCCCTACCTTCGATGGTCAGTCTTCGGATCCTACGAGTGCTGAGCAATGGATTCAAAAGATTGAGAGTATGTTCGCCTATGCAAAAGTGGAGGAAGCCGACAAAGTGACGTGTGCCACATTTAATTTAGAGAAGGATGCTATATTTTGGTGGGATACGGTTAAAGCTACTACTGATGTGGGAGTTATGAGGTGGGAAAGGTTCAAAACGGTGTTCTACAACAAGTATTTCAGTCGCACACTTCGGGCCAGTAAGAAAGTGGAGTTCACGCAACTACGCCAAACGGGGACGGTGGCTGAGTATGTACGAAGGTTTGATTCGCTATCTCGATATGCAGGGTATATGATCTATGAGGAGGAGGACAAAATTCACCAATTCGTACAAGGTTTGAAATTAGAAATTCAGAAAGGTGTGATGACGGTGGATGATGAGGATGTGCCTTATCATAAGATAGTAGAAAGAGCTCTTGGTCTTGATGACATCGAGATGAAGCTTCAGCGACAGAGAGAAGCGTCGAGAAGGTTTGTTAGGGATGGGCGTCCACAACAACAAAACCAGGGTTGGCAGCCACAATCACAACGTGGTGTCAAACGGGCGAATGAGACGCCTAGATTCCAGGATAAGGGTAAACGTCCGCAAGGGGCGTCGCAAGCTCCTTTATGCCCTACTTGCCTAAAGAATCATCATGGGGAGTGCAAACTCCATAGTGGACGATGTTTTCGATGTGATAAAGTGGGCCACAAAGCCGTTGATTGCCTAGAGCCGAGTAGGCGGCCACCGGGCGGTCCCTCCCGGATCTTTTCTCTGATTGAAGATGAGGAAGCTGCTCAACCTTCAGTCGTTACAGGTACTATCTTAGTCTGTGGAAACACGGCTCATGTTCTAATTGACACTGGTGCAACCCATTCCTTCGTAGCACGGAAATATACAGATAAATGGAATTTAGATGTCGTCCAAGCTGATCATAGTTATAGTGTTATGTTGCCTTCCGGAGAGTATTTGCACTCAGATCGGGCGATACAGGGAGAAATTATATCTGTTGGTAGTAGACAGTTGTATGCAAACCTGATTGTCATATGTATGAAGGGGTCCGATGTAATCTTGGGCACGGATTGGTTGTTCAGGCACTATGCCTTAATCAATTGCAGGTCGGGAGTAGTAGATTTTAGACCCCCGAGTGGGGAGAATTACGATTTTCCAGCGACCCTCCGATCAAGTGAAATGCCTCTAGTATTGTCAATGAGTGCCCGGTACTCCACCTGTCACATCCCTAATACTGTACCCGATTTTTTTTTTTTAAACATTAACTATTCACTAGACGAAATCTAAACCGAAATCGAAATCAGAATCGAAATCGAGGTTCGTTAGGAAAATCGTATAAAACGAATCTTGGAACAATGTAAATAACAAGTAAAACAAATATGTAAAACAGTTTAAAAACAATTAAGTTAAATCGAGGGACAAAAGGGGCAATCGCCCCTACATGCAGGGGCGATTACTCGCCCAAAAGATAGGGCGAATAATCACCCATCGGCGATTGCAACAGGCAATTATTCGCCTGTTGCATATCGCCTGTGGCGATCAGTCGCCACAATTTGTGGCGACTAATCGCCACAATTTGTGGCGACTAATCGCCACACACCCTGGAAATTTTCCAGGGAGTGGCGATGCAATCGCCCCCCATGGCGATTCGTTGCCATCTCCTCTGCCTCCTTCCCCTTTTCATTTTCTTCTCCTGCGTTCACACATTAACACACGACACACACCTCTCTTTTCTCTTCCCTACATCATACATTCACAATTCACGTATTCCTCCGAACACTCCTCAAAACCCACATAATTCACTTACCCCTCGTTAATAACTCCAAACGCATTTTAAAACCAAGTACATTTTATGGAAATAAACCGCGTGGATATGTTTAAAAATCGAACATATCCTCCTGTTTTTAAATCACTAAACAATTACAAAACGTTTAAAAACATTAAAATGTAAACCTATCAACTACCAGAACCAAACACCCTATAATGTCTATACAATTTTTCTATTCTATCCAAAATAACTTTAAATCCTCAAAATCTATACATACTTCCCCACGGGTCAGGTGAGCATCGACTGCTCAACACACCACAACAAGCCATCCTCCGTCAACTGCGTCACTCCTTAGGTGGAGAGATCTCGTCCTCACCTGTCCCCTCGTAATCACCTACACCATACAATACACTATGAGATAAAAATCTCAGTAAGACTCGTAAATTCAAATGCTATGCTATGCCATGCTATGCTGTGCTATGCTATACCATGCTATGCACTGTAGGTGTCACCGAGATCCTATCCCTATAACCGGAGAGAGCTCATCCAGCGGGCGGACTACTCTTTCCAGCTAGAGGCGGGGGGTACACGCTTACAACACGTACAGCCGTGCCTGAGCCCCACCTCGCATGACCTATAAACTGTATGCCTTTCGGCCTATATGTAACACCCCCGAACCCGCCCTGGCTCGGAGCGCTACTTTGCTAACCAATTCCACGTTAAAACCTCATATCAAAATAAACCTAATACCCTAGGATTTAAAACTAAATCTCCTGAACCTCTTTACGTCATACCTAGCTGCCTAGACTCTTCCCCTTAATCCTAACCTTTAAGCACCACGGAATCCTTCCCGAAAATTTTGGCAAAGTAACATCTGAAAATGGCGCCTCCCAAAATCCTAGGTACCTGCAATAATTCAATCCCCAAATAGTTCCAGAATACTCCTAACCAACCAACTATCCAGCGTACGGCATGAGAAATCTCCAAATAGCAGTAAAGAGTTAAACTAAAATATTAACAACCCTAATAGAAGAAAGACCACAATATAGGGCGACATATCACCCTTAACTTAACTATATACAACAACAGACATATACAACACGCTATCAAAATACAAAGTCCACTTCTCCGAAGACCATGGTGGAGTCGCCCCGACAATTGCCCGCACCGGCATACAACGTACATCAACGACTGCGTCCCAATCCTAGCTTTCTTCGTAGCTCTAACCTGTACTCCAGTCGTCACCTACACCACAGAACACACACACACGTAAGCTTACGCTTAGCAAGTAGGGAGTAACAAATAATAACAATAACAATGCACACACCATCCTACCCTAACACAACAACACAACACCACCCAATGCAACTCAACAAACTGACTCAACATAACACGACAACACACAATGCAATCAACCTAATACATGCAGTTTCTATCACTCAGTTGTGCTTCTTTGCTGTTCGTTGCTTTACTCTTGCTTTAATCTTTCATAAGCCGTGTGGAACGAGTTGGCACACATCCCATAACCGTCTAGGATGGCCACACTCGAACCACCATCCTTCATAGTGGACCCCTCGGGGTGCTACATACCAACACCTCAGCCCGACAAGGAACACTATTCAGGATTATATGTTTTAGCCAACCATCTCTCATAGAGTACCCCTAGGGGTGCTACTACCAGCACCTCAGCCCGACAAGGCACCTATTTGAAATGCAATAAGTGTTTTAGCTGTCATCTCTCATAGAGTACCCCTCGGGGTGCTACTACCAGCAACCTTAGCCCGACAAGGCACCTATTTGAAATGCAATAAGTGTTTTAGCTGTCATCTCTCATAGAGTACCCCTCGGGGTGCTACTACCAGCAACCTCATCCCGACCAGGCACCTATTTGAAATGCAATAAGTGTTTTAGCTGTCATCTCTCATAGAGTACCCCTCAGGGTGCTACTACCAGCAACCTCAGCCCGACAAGGCACCTATTTGAAATGCAATAAGTGTTTTAGCTGTCATCTCTCATAGAGTACCCCTCGGGGTGCTACTACCAGCGACCTCAGCCCGACAAGGCACCTATTTGAAATGCAATAAGTGTTTTAGCTGTCATCTCTCATAGAGTACCCCTCGGGGTGATACTACCAGCAACCTCAGCCTGACAAGGCACCTATTTGAAATGCAATAAGTGTTTTAGCTGTCATCTCTCTTAGAGTACCCTCGGGGTGCTACTACCAGCAACCTCAGCCCGACAAGGCACCTATTCGAGATGCATTTTTTTTTACAAGTCACTTTATCTGATTACGTTCATACTCACAATGCCAATTAATGCCACTAATCGTACCTAATGTGCTATACCACGATGCATGCTTAAAAAATGCAATACCGAACAAAACAACCAAACAATTACCAAACAACAACGAACAAAGCAATTCATTCCCACACTACTCAATATAAACCACAATAAGCAATTCATTCTCACACAACTCAATATAAACAACACACAATGCAATCATCACAACGACGCCACGCAACAACTTAACGCCACACAAAGCAAAGTAATAACTAATAAACCCAAGCAAGCAAACAATCTCTCATAAGTAACCAAATCACAATTCAAACCATGCATATCCCATTAATACTTAACCCAAGACAAACAAAGCATAGCTATCAACCATCAACAACCAAACAATCACCAAAACCATACAAGGCAACCAAATCAGAATAAAGCAACCAAACCAGCAAAGAATTTCCTACCGTTCCGTGGTGTAGGCCCGAAGGCAAAACAAACGTCCTCTACTTACCTGAACTCTTGCACCGCACTTACTCGCTTTGGCTATGTAAATTTCCCCACTAGGTAACTTATCACATTCACAAAATTCACTTAAGCATCAAAATTCACTTCTAAAATATTTAAACTAACTCTAACTACAAATATTCAAACCTCATTAAAATCAAGCCTACATTCTTCAATTATTCTCAAACTACTATTTCTAGCCTAATCCAACTAAAACTTAACTAAACGGGCCACTAATTTGGGTTCGGTAAAAACCGACCCGAAACTTCAAACGCGCGTAACTTTTGCGTCGGTTATCGAAATCAAACGATTCCAGCGGCCACATACTCCTCTAATACCCTATTTTAACCTGCCAAAAGGAATTTTAAAACAAATGACCTTAGCTAAGTCAAAACTCAGAAAACCCGAATCTGCCCTTTACCCGGAATTTTCCCTATTTTGATTTTTCATCAATTCTCCTCTGATTTCTCACCAATCAATCACCCACATACCTAATTCACATAATCTAACACAAATTAGGGCTTCCAAATCAAGAAAACCCGAAATGCCCAATTCGGGCTTGTTGGATTTTCGCCAAATCCGAGCTCACAATTGCTCAGCACCCTCGCCGGCGTTAAGCTCGGCCAATTGACGCCAAGAACGGCCAAAAACGGCCGGTGATCGGAGCTCATTCGAGCTTATCACCCACGGCAAGAAACAGAACAAAAACAGGGGCGAAATTAGCTTACCCGACGGATTTGTGCGCGGAGACGGGCCGGAGTCTGCTCGTCACCGTTGTCTGGCCGGAGAGCGTCGAAAACCACGGCGGTGAACGGCCGTCGATCGTCGCTCGCGTCTTCCTCCCTTCTCCGTTCTCCTCTCGGCGCTCGGGTTCGAGCTCGAACAGAATAGCTTCGGCTATTCTGTTTGTTGTTTTTGTTTTTTTTTTTTTTATAATAATAATAATAATAATACATTAAAAACTAACATAATAACAATAATACCATTTTGCTCTTCAAAATTCCGTTCTTAAATTATAATTTGCGTAAATTGACTCTCAAACTATACACGGCTTAAGTTCTCCAATTTGAATATCTGAACACAAATTAATTAACCACTTAATTTAACCAAATTTATTCACTTTATTTTTCTCTCAAATTCCTCTTCCAAAATTTCACTCTAATTTTACTACTTAACATAACCTATCTAAGGTTACGCGCGTTGTAAGAATTTTTCGGGTGTTACAATCCACCCTCCTTACAAAAATTTTGTCCTCAAAATTTGCGTACTCTAGGTATTCTCCAACCTACCCTCTAACTTGAATACTTATAAACACTTATCACTTAGACATCACTTAGACCATTACATCTTATCAACTTAGTTCTCAACTCTAGCTTTTCCTCAGGCTAAGTTTATCTAATTCCTCCTCATCTTACACTACTAATTACTTAAGGTTCAGACCTCAAAGTCTAACCTTCCCCTTTCTATAGTATACGGCTTCTAATAGTATACGACTTATAATTTCTTCCCAAGTTTCTTAACACTACTACAAATATTTTCCTAATTCTCTTCACAATACGTCACCTAACTTATTTGAACTCTAAATGTATTCCCAATCACGTAACATAAAAATTCAATCAATAAACTTCTTATTCTAAATCCTTAAGTCTCCACTTCCCTTCTATCTTACTATCGCTCACTACCTAAATATGCACCCGAAGTCTTAACTAAGTTTTCATTCACTCCAATTTGTCAATTCTCTATGACTCTAAGTTGGGTCATTCTAAACTATACATTCCAACGCTCAAGAATCTCAACAATTATTGTCTTCAAAATTTGCATACCTTAGTGATTCTTCCACTTTATCATTCCAACTCTATCCTCTTGCTATGTGGGTTTTCATGACGACTCTTAACTATGCTACGGTTCGACACATCTATCGAGTGTCCTTAACACTTCTCCGATAATGATCAGTCCTACATCTCCAACATCTCCAAGTTTTCAATTTCACCAAATGTTCATTTAATCTAATATTCAACAAATACTTAGCTAACTACCTCAATACCGTAACCCCAAAAACTTGATAATTAACCTACTTACCCTAAATCCTCAAAGTTTAATGCTCTTCGACTCACCTAACTCCCGGGGTGCTATGCTAAACCTCGACTACTCTATGGTCTTAGTTGCCTATCAAGAAATAACAAGTTCCTATGTCTTCCAAGTCTTACATTTCCTCAACTTACTTATTTCACGATACTCTCTTGACCTTTAGGTTGCACTGTCAACTTCAACTATGCTAAGGTCTCCACTCTAGTTTTCTCTAGAACTAAATTCACCTATCACGTATTGCTTCTTTGAGATTAACTCATCTCTTCATTTTCCTCTTTTCTAAGTCCCTTCCAAAATTCATAATGCCAGCTAATAACTCATCTATCTTGCATTGCAACAATTTAAATTTTCTTGCCTAATAGCATTTTGAATTCCAACTTACATCCTATGCTTAACTAGCTAGGTCACCAAATACCAAAACCTCCAACTTTTTAACTTCATAGTCTCTCTACACACTTAAACACTTTTCGAAGTTAATTTTCGTCCCTTTCATTCGAACTCATAGGACTCAGATTCTAACCTTCCGCTGAGTTTACTCATAAAATCTATGTGTGGACCTTTCTTTTCTTCTTATCCGTTCTTCTCTACGTTCTTCAGCTTTTCACAAAATACTACGTCCTTAATAACTAATCTCATTACTTACCTCTTCCTAAGTCCATCCAAAACCTAGAACGTAACTTTCATCTCCTATCCTCCATTTTCGAATAACTTAGCGACACAAAACTAAGCTAGTTTCCCTCTCAACGGTTTGAAACTTTTAGTCACACTCTACCGAACACTCAAAGTCTAAACCTAATTGCCTAACCTCCTTTCCAAATTCTCACTCGGGATTCTCTCCAAATTTTATTAACTACTTGATTCTCTTTTACTCTTCAACTAGGTTTTAATATCTATCCTGAGTACAAATGTTTCCTAAAAAGTCTCTCTACAATGCCATATAACCATAATTAAAAAGGCTAGGCGTATCTAGGTCTCTATTCCCACCTTTGAGTTTTGGCTCCTAGGTCGAATAACACCAATAACCAGTCAACCCTTAATATTCTTCCAATATGCCAAGCATAATCTTTTCACTTATGTTTGCTACCTAGGATTTCATTTCTATCTAAGGATACAAAATCCTAGGTTATCAATCTTACATTCTCATCCTGAGATTCTCTAATCTCTCTATGCTCTATTCTACTTCTATCTATCCTACAGATGTTACCTTGTCTGTTTCGCTTTTCAATTAAATTCATAAATTCCTTGCTATTCGAACCATAGGTTCACTACATCTATAAGTTGGTTAATGGAATCCACCGAAGTTGTCATGGTACATTCGTTCTAAGCCTGAACAAGATTAAACAATCGAAACTCAGCTCTAAACAACTAAAAGAAAAGAATTACTTACAGTCGGTGAAGCATGTTGCATGGCGGCCGGCATTGTCGGGTAATCATTTGAACGACTCGACCATTTTTGCTCTGATACCATCTTGTAACACCCCCGAACCCGCCCTGGCTCGGAGCGCTACTTTGCTAACCAATCCCACGTTAAAACCTCATATGAAAATAAACCTAACACCCTAGGATTTAAAACTAAATCTCCTGAACCTCTTTACGTCATACCTAGCTGCCTAGACTCTTCCCCTTAATCCTAACCTTTAAGCACCACGGCATCCTTCCCAAAAATTTCGGCAAAGTAACACCTAAAAATGGCGCCTCCCAAAATGCTAGGTACCTGCAATAATTCAATCCCCAAACAGTTCCAGAATACTCCTAACCAACCAACTATCCAGCGTACGGCATGAGAAATCTCCAAATAGCAGTAAAGAGTTAAACTAAAATATTAACAACCCTAATTGAAGAAAGACCACAATATAGGGCAACATAGCACCCTTAACTTAACTATATACAACAACAGACATATACAACACGCTATCAAAATACAAAGTCCACATCTCCGAAGACCATGGTGGAGTAGCCCCGACAATTGCCCGCACCGGCATACAACGTACATCAACGACTGCGTCCCAATCCTAACTTTCTTCGTAGCTCTAACCTGTACTCCAGTCGTCACCTACACCACAGAACACACACACACGTAAGCTTACGCTTAGCAAGTAGGGAGTAACAAATAATAACAATAACAATGCACACACCATCCTACCCTAACACAACAACACGACACCACCCAATGCAACTCAACAAACTGACTCAACATAACACGACAACACACAATGCAATCAACCTAATACATGCAGTTTCTATCACTCAGTTGTGCTTCTTTGTTGTTCGTTGCTTTACTCTTGCTTTAATCTTTCATAAGCCGTGTGGAACGAGTTGGCACACATCCCATAACCGTCTAGGATGGCCACACTCGAACCACCATCCTTCATAGTGGACCCCTCGGGGTGCTACATACCAACACCTCAGCCCGACAAGGCACACTATTCAGGATTATATGTTTTAGCCAACCATCTCTCATAGAGTACCCCTCGGGGTGCTACTACCAGCACCTCTGCCCGACAAGGCACCTATTTGAAATGCAATAAGTGTTTTAGCTGTCATCTCTCATAGAGTACCCCTCGGGGTGCTACTACCAACAACCTCAGCCCGACAAGGCACCTATTTGAAATGCAATAAGTGTTTTAGCTGTCATCTCTCATAGAGTACCCCTCGGGGTGCTACTACCAGCAACCTCAGCCCGACAAGGCACCTATTTGAAATGCAATAAGTGTTTTAGCTGTCATCTCTCATAGAGTACCCCTCAGGGTGCAACTACCAGCAACCTCAGCCCGACAAGGCACCTATTTGAAATGCAATAAGTGTTTTAGCTGTCATCTCTCATAGAGTACCCCTCGGGGTGCTACTACCAGCAACCTCAGCCCGACAAGGCACTTATTTGAAATGCAATAAGTGTTTTAGCTGTCATCTCTCATAGAGTACCCCTCGGGGTGCTACTACCAGCAACCTCAGCCCGACAAGGCACCTATTTGAAATGCAATAAGTGTTTTAGCTGTCATCTCTCATAGAGTACCCCTCGGGGTGCTACTACCAGCAACCTCAGCCCAACAAGGCACCTATTTGAGATGCATTTTTTTTTTACAAGTCACTTTATCTGATTACGTTCATACTCACAATGCCAATCAATGCCACTAATCGTACCTAACGTGCTATACCACGATGCATGCTTAAAAAATGCAATACCGAACAAAACAACCAAACAATTACCAAACAACAACGAACAAAGCAATTCATTCCCACACTACTCAATATAAACCACAATAAGCAATTCATTCTCACACAACTCAATATAAACAACACACAATGCAATCATCACAACGACGCCACGCAACAACTTAACGCCACACAAAGCAAAGTAATAACTAATAAACCCAAGCAAGCAAACAATCTCTCATAAGTAACCAAATCACAATTCAAACCATGCATATCCCATTAATACTTAACCCAAGACAAACAAAGCATAGCTATCAACCATCAACAACCAAACAATCACCAAAACCATACAAGGCAACCAAATCAGAATAAAGCAACCAAACCAGCAAAGAATTTCCTACCGTTCCATGGTGTAGGCCCGAAGGCAAAACAAACGTCCTCTACTTACCTGAACTCTTGCACCGCACTTACTCGCTTTGGCTATGTAAATTTCCCCACTAGGTAACCTATCACATTCACAAAATTCACTTAAGCATCAAAATTCACTTCTAAAATATTTAAACTAACTCTAACTACAAATATTCAAACCTCATTAAAATCAAGCCTACATTCTTCAATTATTCTCAAACTACTATTTCTAGCCTAATCCAACTAAAACTTAACTAAACGGGCCACTAATTTGGGTTCGGTAAAAATCGACCAGAACTTCAAACGCGCGTAACTTTTGCGTCGATTATCTAAATCGAACGATTCCAGCGGCCACGTACTCCTCTAATACCCTATTTTAACCTGCCAAAAGGAATTTTAAAACAAACGACCCTAGCTAGGTCAAAACTCAGAAAACCCGAAACTGCCCTTTACCCGAAATTTTCCCTATTTTGATTTTTCATCAATTCTCCTCCGATTTCTCACCAATCAATCACCCACATACCTAATTCACATAATCTAACACAAATTAGGGCTTCCAAATCCAGAAACCCGAAAATGCCCAATTCGGGCTTGTTGGATTTTTGCCAAATCCGAGCTCACAATTGCTCGGCACCCTCGCCGGGGTTAAGCTCGGCCAATTGACGCCAAGAACGGCAAAAAACGGCCGGTGATCGGAGCTCATTCGAGCTTATCACCCACGGCCAGAAACAGAACAAAAACAGGGGCGAAATTAGCTTACCCGACGGATTTGCGCGGAGACGGGCCGGAGTCTGCTCATCACCGTTGTCTGGCCGGAGAGCGTCGGAAACCACGGCGGTGAACGGCCGTCGATCGTCGCTCGCGTCTTCCTCCCTTCTCCGTTCTCCTCTCGGCGCTCGTGTTCGAGCTCGAACAGAATATCTTCGGCTATTCTGTTTGTTGTTTTTGTTTTTTTTATAATAATAATAATAATACATTAAAAACTAACATAATAACAATAATACCATTTTGCTCTTCAAAATTCCGTTCTTAAATTATAATTTGCGTAAATTGACTCTCAAACTATACACGGCTTAAGTTCTCCAATTTGAATATCTGAACACAAATTAATTAACCACTTAATTTAACCAAATTTATTCACTTTATTTTTCTCTCAAATTCCTCTTCCAAAATTTCACTCTAATTTTACTACTTAACATAACCTATCTAAGGTTACGCACGTTGTAAGAATTTTCCGGGTGTTACACTATATGCCTTTCGGCCTGTATGCATTTCGGCCCATTTTAACTATATGCCTTACGGCCCATTTTAACTATATGCCTTACGGCCCATTTTAACTGTATGCCTTACGGCCCATTTTATTCTTTACATGATCTTTTAAACATTGTGCAAAAATTCACTTTCATGCTTTTCTTTAAAACACGTGATGCATGAACAGTTCTATATCATAAAGTAAACAAGCAATAACGGGTACCATCAAGACTATAAATGCATAACCTATAACCTATAAAACAACTAAACCTGTCTACCCATCAAAGCAAAATTAAACAGACGCATCTACAAAACTCCTCGAGACGACTTTGATGTACGGTGTATGTGACGACCCAAAACCAGATCCGATCGAAGTCCGGGATCGGAGCCATCACTCCGGGACAGTGGACGGAAAAACGGTGACTAATTTTTTTTGAACATAAACAGAACAGACAGCGTTACAGAAACAACTTATGAAAGCCAACTGAACTTTTAAAACTTTAACGGAAAACAGAACCGAATGACAGAAAACATGCACTGTCAATGAAAACCCTAAAAGAGCATAGTTTTACAGAGGGGAGAAACTACAGTGAGTAACAGAGTATAAATAACAGCAGAAAAACAGGGAATGAAGTCGGAAGGCATAGGCAGAAATCTGGCGGAAAACTTAGTTTAAAACTGGGCGGAAGACTTGAATGACGTCAGCCGGAAGATATAAATACAAAGGCAGAAGCGGAGATGACGTCAGGCGGAAGGAACAGATAGCAGCTGAGATCGGATGAGGTGATGACGTCAGCCGGAAGATGGATGACGTCAATCGGAAGGTGTGAAGACGTCATCGGCAGATACAGATAGTAAAAGAAATCGGCAGAAGGTGATGATGTCATCGGAAGATAGATGACGTCACCGGAAGATGTAGGCATTAAACGTAATCGGCAGGAGATGAAAACAGTGGATGACATCATCGGAAGAGGAGATGACGTCAGACGGTAGATGCAGGCGTTAAACGAAATTGAATTATGTGATGACGTCATCGGAAGATGTGATGACGTCATCGGCAGATAAAGGCAGTAAACGTAATTGGCAGAAGAAAAGCTATGGTGACGTCATCGGAAGAGGAGATGACGTCGTCAGAAGATGAAGTTAAACTGAGAGACAGATGAAACCGGCAGAAGTAACTAAGACTGATGAAATCAACTGTTCACCGGTGGATGAGATAAGACAAAATGTGAACAGTGACTATCGGTGGATGCATTAAACGTGATCGGAAGATGCAGTTTAAAAGGGGCAGAATTTGACAACTGTTAACAGAAAACATATAGACAGAGAGCTTAAGGAACAGAAAACATGAAAGTCTCAGATTCTCAAACCAATTCAAAACATGGTTCTCGAGCACAACAGAAGGAATACAGGTTTCAGACCTTCATTACAAATGACAGATTTCAATAAAACAAACTGCATGGATAGCTCTAAAATTCGAGACCATCCATGCGTGACCTGAAAAGGGAGAACTCAAGCAGTTCCAGAATGTTTTCAAGACATTTCACAGGAAACAACTAACAACTGTAAACAGAGATTTAAAACTCGATCATCAGAACTTATACATTATATATACGTCCAACAGAATTTCCTACAGAGTTTTTAAGACAAAACACAGGACCTCAACAGAGTTTTAAAACAAACACACCAGAATTTCAGAAGATTTTACAGATATGAACATTTCTTAAAAGACTAAGACTTAAACCTCGGAACAGAAAATTGTGTCTGATTGCAGCAACCACCCTGTGAGCTCGAGCCACCAACCACCTATTCATCAGGTTGAGGCAAAAAGTCCTTAGGTTCGGGTTCAGTACCTACATTAGGGAGTTCACCTATGAGTCTAAAACTCAGTAAGGATATAATCAGAATGCACTGATGCAAAATGCTATGCATGCGATTTCTCAGAAATACGGTGACAGTACAGAGCATTAAGTTACAGTGGCAGTAGAATTAAGTGGAGCTTATAGGGAAACTGGCAAACAGTGAGGGAGGGGGAGGGTGCACTATCAGGCACATTCAGGGATACAATACAGTAAACAGTTCTGGGGCCAGTCCCCGTCTCGCACTTAACCTGGTACATTTCAGTCGGATTTTATCTTGTTTAGTTTCAAATAGTGTACAGAAAACATTTGCATGTCTTTCAGAGAAAACGTGTATGCATGAACGGTGCTTGAACTTAAACAGGCAGACAGCAGAAATAGGACAACAGAAGGTAAATCGAAGCCAGACATTTCAGAACATAGACTATAACCTTTCTACCCAAAACAACCCGAGAGAACAGGAAACCTAGTACTTCCGTGATGTAGGGCCTTAAGGGCCAATCTACGGTTATGAACCTACCTGTTTGCTGCAATGTAGAATGCTTGAATGTCTCTGGAACGCTCGGATCTGTTGCTGAAATGTAGAGAAATTAAACAAGCTGCAAATGCTAATAAATAACTTGTAGAATATGCAGCAAGCTCATTTCAACTCTTTAGGAAAACACACTAACGTATTTTCATCAAAAACAGTGAGTTTTCACGGAGTTAATAACCCTAAACCCCAGTGAAAACTCGCATTAAACTTGTCCAAAATCAATAACTTCTGTAGATGATTACCTTGGTTGAAGGAAACAGAAGAAAAACGAGGAAACAAAGTGTTGGTGTTTTGTCAAAATCGCCAGGAAGAGAAAACAAAGAGCAGTGGGAAGAAACAGATGAGAAGTGAGGGTTCACGTAGGAGGAAGACTTAGCTTCTTCATCAAGTCGCCAGATGTCATTCAACCATTGGCTCACTCCCACCAACCTTAATTTCTCTCCAAATTGCCCTTCCATGCATTTTAAACTTAATGTTTTGTTTAGTTACACATTAGTTTAGTTCTCCACAATTATTCCAACAGTTCCACCAAAACACTCTTTTGTATTAATATAATATTAATCCCGATTAAATGATCCGGGAAAACTATTACATGGTAAAATGCCGGGTGTTACATTCCACCCACCTTAACAGAAATTTTGTCCCCAAAATTTGCCTAAGCTAATAGCTCCGGATATTGGACCCTGAAATCCTCTTGTCTTTCCCATGTGGCTTCATCTACATTATGATTTCGCCATAAAACTTTCACCAATGGGACCACTCGATTATGCAACACTTTGAGTGACATATCCAGTATCTGTATAGGCCTTTCTTCATAGGTCAGCGTGGGCATGATATTAAAGTCCACATGTTCCACTATCTGGGTTGGATCTCGTACGCACTTTCTCAGCATTGACACATGGAAAACATCATGAACACCATCCATTGACGCTGGTAGCTGTAGTCTATAAGCCATGTTTCCCACACGCTTCAGGATGGGAAAAGGGCCAATGAACCGTGGGCTGAGCTTTCCTTTCTTACCGAACCTCATCACGCCTTTGAAAGGTGACACTTTCAGGAATACCTCATCGCCCACAGCGAATTCTAAGTCTCTTCTTCTATTGTCCGCATAACTCTTCTGTCGACTCTGAGTAATCTTTATTCGTTGTTTGATAACAGCTATCACCTCGGACATCTGCTGTAATATTTCAGGGCCGATAAGCTTGGTTTCTCCGACCTCATCCCAACACAATGGGGATCTACACTTTCTGCCATAAAGGGCTTCATATGGAGCCATGCCAATTGTAGCCTGATAGCTATTGTTGTAGGCAAACTCCACGAGTGGCAAATATCTACTCCAAGGAGAATGAAATTTCAGCACGCACGACCTTAGCATATCCTCTAGTATTTGGATTGTTCCCTCAGATTGTCTGTCAGTCTGTGGATGAAATGCCGTGCTGAAATTCAACTTCGTACCCAAAGAGCTCTGCAAAATTTTCCAAAACCTGGAAGTGAATCTGGGATCATGGTCTGAGACAATCGACACAGGAATGCCATGCAGTTTAATAATCTCGCTAATATACAGCTCTGCATACTGATCCATGGAGTACGTCGTCTTCACAGGTAGAAAGTGGGCCGACTTCGTCAATCTGTCCACTATGACCCAAATGCTATTATGGCCCTTAGCTGTTCTTGGTAGGCCAACAACAAAATCCATCATTATATTCTCCCATTTCCATTCGGGGATCGGGAGAGGTTGAAGCGTTCCACTTGGTCGTTGATGTTCAGCTTTGACTTGTTGACATATCATACAAGACTCCACATACTTGGCCACTTCATTCTTCATATTCGGCCACTAGAAGTGAAGTTTCAAGTCTTGATACATCTTCGTGCTACCGGGATGCACAGAGAAAGAAGATGAATGGGCTTCCGACAAGATGTGCTTCTGTAGCTCTTCGTCTTTCGGAACATACCATCTGTTTTTGAACTTCAGAATTCCATCTCCCGAATAACTGAAATCGGAAGAAGCCATTGGTACCTTGCCCACCATATCAGCCATCTCCTTTGAATTGATCTTCTGAGCTTCCTTAATTCGGTCCAGGATGGAGGGCCGTAGTGTTAAGTCTGCTAGTATGGCCGATAGCCCAGATACTATCTCCATATCAAACTTCTGTATCTCCGTCCTCAAAGGCATAGATACGGCCTACAATACTGGTTGCATAGTAGCTGGCATCCTGCTTAGCGCATCGGCCACCACATTAGCTTTACCCGGGTGGTATTTAATCTCAACGTCGTAGTCTTTCACAAATTCTAACCACCGTCTTTGTCTCATGTTTAGCTCTTTCTGGGTAAAGATGTACTTCAAACTCTTGTGATCAGAAAACACCTCACATGATTGTCCATATAGGTGGTGTCTCCATACCTTCAGCGCAAATACAACCACCGCCAACTCAAGGTCATGAGTAGGGTAGTTTTGCTCATAGGTTTTCAATTGTCGGGATGCGTATGCCACTACTTTCCCTTCTTGCATTAATACATATCCCAAACCAATCTTGGAAGCATCATAGTATACGCTGAATTTGCCGTCTTCAACTGGCAATACTAATAGAGGAGCAGCGGTCAACTTTTGCTTAAGTGTCTGAAAACTCATCTCGCAAGCTTCAGACCACCTGAATTTGATATCCTTCCTCGTTAAGCTGGTCATAGGCTTTGCTATCACAGAGAATCCCTTGATGAACTTTCTGTAATAACCAGCTAATCCGATAAAGCTCCGTACTTCATTGGCATTCCTCGGTTTTGGCTAATCTTTCACGGCCTGAATCTTGGCCGGATCCACTGACACTCCTTCTGCCGACACCACATGGCCTAGGAAATTAATCTTAATCAACCAGAATTCACACTTTGATAGCTTGGCATATAATTGATGCTGTTTTAGGATTGACAGTACAACAGCCAAGTGCTTTTCATGTTCGGCCTCACTCCTGGAATAAACCAGAATGTCGTCGATGAAAACGATCACAAATTTATCCAAGACATCTTGGAATATCTTGTTCATTAGGTCCATAAATGCTGCCGGAGCATTAGTTAACCCGAACGACATCATCAAGAACTCGTAATGTCCGTATCGAGTCCTGAATGCAGTCTTTGGAATATCATCAGCTCTGACCTTCAACTGGTAATAACCGGAGCGCAAGTCAATCTTAGAAAATACCCGAGCCCCTTGTAGTTGGTCAAATATATCTTCGATTCTCGGCAACGGGTACTTATTCTTGATCGTTAACTTGTTCAGCTCACGGTAGTCAATACACATCCGTAGGGACCCATCCTTCTTCTTAACAAACAAGACGGGAGCACCCCACGGAGAAAAACTAGGGCGCACAAAACCCTTATCCACCAATTCCTTTAGCTGAGCCTTCAACTCCCTCAGCTCAATCGGTGCCATACGGTACGGATTCTTCAATACTGGTTCAGCACCAGGATACACATCGATCTCGAACTCGATCTCACGATCAGGTGGCAATCCCGGTAAGTCATCCAGAAAGACTTCTGAGAAGTCTCGAACTACCGGAATATTTTGAAGTTCCACCTCACCTTGTCTTTGAACATCTACTACGTGGGCAAGGAATCCGACACATCCTGACCTCATCAGCTGTTGAGCTTTCAAGGTGGATATAACAGGCATACTATGTTTCTTTGGTATTGCCTGATAGGAGAACTCTACTTCGTTCGGGCGCTTAAAAGTTATGAGCCCGGACCTACAGTCGATGGTGGCATGATGTCTAAATAGCCAGTCCATCCCCAGAATCACTTTGTATCCTTTCATACCGATGACGATAAGATTGGCATACAATTTCTGGTCTCCAACTGACACTATATCACCCTGCACTGCCTGCTCGGAGTGCATAAACTCTCCGGACGGTAGCATGACACTATAGGGTTGATCGGACAGTGCAAGGCACAAGTTCTTTCTACCCGCAAAGTCCATGGCCACAAATGAATGAGTGGCCCCCGTGTCTAACAAAGTATATGCAGGTATGTTACACACCAAAATTGTACCTGTAATTGCTGTGTGCAGATCAGCATCATCAACGTCCTCCATCATTGCAAAGACTCTTGGCACGGCCTGATTTTGTCTCGTGTCGGGTATCGGGCAATCACGGACATGATGGCCTCCTTTACCACATCGGAAACAAGCGCCAGTAATAAGCCTGCATTCGCCCTAATGGCTTCTCTGGCACCGTGGACATATAGTGGGCTGAGGAGCCCCCATCGATCTCTTTCCTTTGTCTGGGTAAGTGATGGTCTCATTGAGCCTCTTAATGCCCCTGTTTTGCTACTGTTGGGGTTGAAAATTCTGGCCCCTTTGCTATTGCTGCTGTTGCTGCAGTTGCTGCTGAGGAACATTTCGAATAATCCCTCTTGGTGAATCTCTTTGTCTCTGGGACTTTATTTCTAAGGCCTCTAACTGATAAGCCTTGGCCACCACCTTCACATACGGTGCCTAATTGAATCCTCCAGTTGTGATCCCTCGTAGAAGGTCCATCTTCAACCCTTGAATGAATTGGTGCACCTTGTTCTCATCGGTGGCCACCATATGTGTTGCATATCTGGACAGTGACTCGAATTTCTGAACATATTCAGCCACTGACCCATATTGTCGCAGCCGAGAGAATTCAAGCAACTTTTCCTTCCTCACTCCCCGGTCAAAGTACTTCTCGTAGAAGATCTTCGTGAATCCTTCCCAGCTTAATGCCACTGTAGTTGACTGCACTGTGTCCCACCAAAATCCCGCACTTTCGGTGAGATAGAACGTGGCGCAAATAACTTTCTTGTTGTCTTCTACTTCTGCATATCCAAACATTTTCTCCATAGTTCGAATCCAGGTTTCAGCACGGGTCGGGTCTGTAGACAGTCCATCAAATGAGGGTGGCTGAAGTCGCCGGAATCTGTCTCCACTATTGTCACGTGAAGCATTCCCGTGGTTGTTATTCCCGTTATCCTCCCTGGCCATCATGCGTTCCACCATACGGGACTGTACTCCTACCAGCTCAGTTAGTCGGTCAATGGCGCGAGAGCTTTCGCTTGACTCTTCCTGATGTCCTCTCACCATTTCTAAGAAATCCTATAAACAGAATAACCTAACTTAATAAACAGAACTTTTATAGAAATTTTTAAACACTTACAGTTGGTGGAACGATCTCACGTGGCGGGTTGCGCAGTCAGACATTTCACAGAATCGGTTTTAAAACCTTGTTGCTTGATACCATAACTGTGACGACCCAAAACTGGATCCGATCGGAGTCCGGGATCGGAGCCATCACTCCGGGACAGTGGACGGAAAAACGGTGACTAATTTTTTTTTGAACATAAACAGAACAGACAGCGTTACAGGAACAACTTATGAAAGCCAACTGAACTTTTAAAACTTTAACGGAAAACAGAACCGAATGACAGAAAACATGCACTGTCAATGCAAACCCTAAAAGGGCATAGCTTTACAGAGGGGAGAAACTACAGTGAGTAACAGAGTATAAATAACAGCAGAAAAACAGGGAATGAAGTCGGAAGGCATAGGCAGAAATCTGGCAGAAAACTTAGTTTAAAACTGGGCGGAAGACTTTAATGACATCAGCCGGAAGATATAAATGCAAAGGCAGAAGCGGAGATGACGTCAGCCGGAAGGAACAGACAGCAGCTGAGATCGGATGAGGTGATGACGTCAGCCGAAAGATGGATGACATCAACTGGAAGATGTGAAGACGTCATCGGCAGATATAGATAGTAAACGAAATTGGCAGAAGGTGATGACATCATCGGAAGATAGATGACATCACCAGAAGATGTAGGCATTAAACGTAATCGGCAGGAGATGAAAACAGTGGATGACGTCATCGGAAGAGGAGATGACGTCAGACGGTAGATGCAGGCGTTAAACGAAATCGGATTATGTGATGACGTCTCGGAAGATGTGATGACGTCATCGGCAGATAAAGGCAGTAAACGTAATCGGCAGAAGAAAAGCTATGGTGACGTCATCGGAAGAGGAGATGACGTCGTCGGAAGATGAAGTTAAACTGAGAGACAGATGAAACCGGCAGAAGTAACTAAGACTGATGAAATCAACTGTTCACCGGTGGATGAGATAAGACAAAATATGAACAGTGACTATCGGTGGATGCATTAAACGTGATCGGAAGATGCAGTTTAAAAGGGGTAGAATTTGACAACTTTTAACAGAAAACATATAGACAGAGAGCTTAAGGAACAGAAAACATGAAAGTCTCAGATTCTCAAACCAATTCAAAACATGGTTCTCGAGCACAACAGAAGGAATACAGGTTTCAGACCTTCATTACAAATGACAGATTTCAATAAAACAAACTGCATGGATAGCTCTAAAATTCGAGACCATCCATGCATGACCTGAAAAGGGAGAACTCAAGCAGTTTCAGAATGTTTTCAAGACATTTCACAGGAAACAACTAACAACTGTAAACAGAGATTTAAAACTCGATCATCAGAACTTATACATTATATATACGTCCAACAGAATTTCCTACAGAGTTTTTAAGACAAAACACAGGACCTCAACAGAGTTTTAAAACAAACACACCAGAATTTCAGAAGATTTTACAGATATGAACATTTCTTAAAAGACTAAGACTTAAACCTCGGGACAGAAAATTGTGTCTGATTGCAGTAACCACCCTGTGAGCTCGAGCCACCAACCACCTATTCATCAGGTTGAGACAAAAAGTCCTTAGGTTCGGGTTCAGTACCTACATCAGGGAGTTCACCTATGAGTTTAAAACTCAGTAAGGATATAATCAGAATGCAGTGATGCAAAATGCTATGCATACGATTTCTCAGAAATACGGTGACAGTACAGAGCATTAAGTTACAGTGGCAGTAGAATTAAGTGGAGCTTATAGGGAAACTGGCAAACAGTGAGGGAGGGGGAGGGTGCACTATCAGGCACATTCAGGGATACAATACAGTAAACAGTTCTGGGGCCAGTCCTCGTCTCGCACTTAACCTGGTACATTTCAGTCGGATTTTATCTTGTTTAGTTTCAAATAGTGTACAGAAAACATTTGCATGTCTTTCAGAGAAAACATGTATGCATGAACGGTGCTTGAACTTAAACAGGCAGACAGCAGAAATAGGACAACAGAAGGTAAATCGAAGCCAGACATTTCAGAACATAGACTATAACCTTTCTACCCAAAACAACCCGACAGAACAGGAAACCTAGTACCTCCGTGATGTAGGGCCTTAAGGGCCAACCTACGGTTATGAACTTACCTGTTTGCTGCAATGTAGAATGCTCGAATGTCTCTGGAACGCTCGGATCTTTTGCTGAAATGTAGAGAAATTAAACAAGCTGCAAATGCTAACAAATAACTTGTAGAATATGCAGCAAGCTCATTTCAACTCTTTAGGAAAACACACTAACGTATTTTCATCCAAAACAGTGAGTTTTCACGGAATTAATAACCCTAAACCCCAGTGAAAACTCGCATTAAACTTGTCCAAAATCAATAACTTCTGTAGATGATTACCTTGGTTGAAGGAAACAGAAGAAAAACGAGGAAACAAAGTGTTGGTGTTTTGTCAAAATTGCCAGGAAGAGAAAACAAAGAGCAGTGGGAAGAAACAGATGAGAAGTGAGGGTTCACGTAGGAGGAAGACTTAGCTTCTTCATCAAGTCGCCAGATGTCATTCAACCATTGGCTCACTCCCACCAACCTTAATTTCTCTCTAAATTGCCCTTCCATGCATTTTAAACTTAATGTTTTGTTTAGTTACACATTAGTTTAGTTCTCCACAATTATTCCAACAGTTCCACCAAAACACTCCTTTGTATTAATATAATATTAATCCCGATTAAATGATCAGGGAAAACTATTACATGGCAAAATGCCGGGTGTTACAGTGTAGGTCTATCGGCCAAAGAAATCACGAGAACTTACCTCGTGTCCAAAGCAGCTCAAGCTCCGTCCACGAGCGCTGATCACCTAAGCAATTTACAAGGATTGACGTTAAAACGAGTTTAAGTTAGTAAACGTCCAATTGTCAAAACCTTAACTAAAGGAATTTCCTAACATTCCAACTTAACTTATCGAGGCGTTTAATCCATTAATCTACGCTCGATACCCCGAAATCCAATTTGCAAGTTTTCCGAAAACCCGAAATTTACAAATTTAACATTTCTTCTAAATCGTCATAACTTCTTCCAATAACGTTTAATACGTGCAATACGTTCGTAAACTATAACAATCTATCAATTTCGAGCCATAAATCTCGATTTTCAACAAAACCTAAACGAAACCTAATTGTTTAAAACTCCATAAACATCGAAATAAAAGCTCTAAGATTGTAGGTTCATACCTAGAACGTCGATTGGAGGAGAAAGCACGAAGAAAACGGAACGAACGGAGGAAAGATTGGAGGTCGGATCGTCGAAGTCGTCGCGGGCAGAGAGGGAAGCCGAGAGAGAAATCGCCTCTGGAAGAAAGAGGAAAAATTGAAATCGCAGCAGTGTTCTGCTGAATGAAGAAATTTGATTTTTATTAAAAATTAACTTGGCAATTTACCTTTTTGCCCTTCTTTAGTTTTTATATTTGTTTCGTCCTTCGTTTCATCAATCGGCTAACTATTCGGATTCTCCAAATTTCCTTAATTCACCAATAGGTTCAACTTATTATTTGAAATTTATTAAAACTGTCCGTTTGTAAAACAGACCTCGTTTACTATTTTTACTAAAACGTCATTTACATTACGATGGAGGCAATTACTCGGAATATAGCGTTATTACTCCGGAAATTCTCGTAAATTTTTTAAAATTCTTATTATTCGTTAGGATCGTAATGACGCTTTCTTTTCGTGAAACGGACCTGATTTGACATATTTACAAAATGTCAATATATATATATAATACAAAATTCCGTACAGGCCGGATATTACATTCGACCCACCTTATTTAGAATTTTGTCTACAAAATTTAACTACACAAATAGCTCGGGATACTTAGTCATCATATCCTGCTGTCGCTCCCATGTAGCTTCTTCCACCTCATGGTTCCGCCACAAAACTTTAACTAGCGGAATTTCTTTGTTGCGTAAAACTTTAATGGAAGACTCCAAAATACGTACCGGCCTTTCCTCATAAGTCAAGGTAGGCTGTACCTTGATCTCTGCAGCCTCCACGACATGCGAAGGATCACGCAAACATTTCCGAAGCATGGAAACATGGAATACGTCGTGGATACCCTCCATGGAAGCCGGAAGCTGCAATATGTACGCCATCTTCCCGATTCTCTTTAGAATAGGAAAGGGCCCCACATACCGAGGGTTCAACTTACCCTTCCTTCCAAATCTCGCAACGCCTTTGAACGGAGATACTTTAATATAAACTTCGTCACTTTCTTCGAACTCTAGCTCTCTTCGTCTAGTGTCAGCATAGCTCTTCTGTTTGCTCTGAGCTACCTCAATACGCTGTCGGATAATGGCAATCTTCTCCACCGTCTGTTGTAGAATCTCAGGACCAACGATGCTGGCCTCGCCAACCTCTTCCCAATACAGTGGAGATCTACACTTCCGACCATATAAGGCTTCATACGGAGCCATGCCGATGGTAGCCTGGAAGCTGTTATTATATGAGAACTCGATCAGTGGCAAATACCTGCTCCACGATCCCTGAAATTCCAGCACACATGCTCTGAGCATATCCTCCAAAATCTGATTCGTCCTCTCTGTCTGACCATCAGTCTGAGGATGAAAGGTTGTACTGAAATTAAGCTGAGTCCCCATAGCTTTATGCAGGCTCTTCCAGAACTTCGATGTAAATCTCGGATCTCTGTCTGAGACAATCGAGACTCGCACTCCATGAAGTCTGACAACCTCCTGTACATAAAGCTCGGCAAGCTGGTCCATAGAAGATGTCATCCTCACAGATAAAAAGTGAGCCGACTTTGTCAATCGGTCCACAATGACCCAAACACCATCATGGCCCTTCGTCGTCCTCGGGAGCCCCACAATAAAATCCATAGAGATCTGCTCCTATTTCCACTCCGGAATAGGCAGTGGCTTTAATGTTCCGGCCGGCCTCTGGTGCTCTGCTTTCACCTGTTGATAGACTAGACAGGTTTCAACGTACTTAGCGACCTCCCTCTTCATGTTCGGCCACCAATAGTGTTGTTTTAAATCCCGGTACATCTTAGTACTTCCCGGGTGCACAGAATACGCCGAAGAATGTGCCTCGGCCAATATCTCTTTCTTCAGATCCTCGTCGTTAGGCACGTACCACCTATGCCTGAACCGTAGAATACCATCATCTGATAAATGGAAATCCGATGAGTCTCCCAATGTCATGCTGGATCAAAGCTCCTCACACTCCGTATCATTCTGCTGAGCCTCACGTACCCGATCCAGAATAGTCGGTCTGAGTGAAATGTTGGTGAGCATACTGGACAACTCTGCCACTATCTCCACGTCGAACCTCTCAATCTCAGACCGCAACGTAACTGACATCGCTGCTAATGAAGGCTGACTCGCAGAAGGCATTCTACTCAAAGCATCAGCTACCTTGTTCGCCTTTCCTGGGTGGTATTTGATATCAAAATCATAATCTTTTACGAACTCAAGCCACCGTCTCTGTCTCATATTCAGCTCCTTCTGCGTAAACAAATACTTCAAGCTCTTGTGGTCTGAAAATATCTCGCACTGTTGCCCATATAAATAATGTCTCCATATCTTCAGTGCGAAAACCACAGCTGCTAACTCAAGGTCGTGCGTAGGGTAATTCTGCTCATACAGCTTCAGCTTCCGAGAAGCATAAGCAATAACTCTCCCCTCCTACATCAACACACAACCTAGTCCAACTCCTGACGCATCACAATAAATACTGAACTTGTCACCTTCAACAGGTAACGCTAGTACTGGAGCGGTGGTCAATCTCTGCTTTAACTCCATAAAACTATCATCACAAGCAGACGACCATATAAACCTCTCGTTCTTCCGGGTCAGTCGAGAAAGAGGAAGTGCGATCTTCGAGAATCCCTCAATAAACTTCCGGTAATAACCGGCTAACCCGAGAAATCCGAGCACCTCTCGTACGTTCTTCGGCTGTGGCCAATCTCTGACCGCCTGAATTTTGCTCGGATCCACAGAAACCCCTTCTTCTGATATAATGTGGCCAAGAAAACTGACTCGATCCAGCCATAACTCTCACTTAGAGAACTTTGGATACAATTGGTGCTGGCATAAAATCCTCAAAACTATTCTCAAGTGCTCCTCGTGTTCTTCCTTCGTCTTAGAGTATATCAGAATGTCGTCGATGAAAACCACCACGAACTTGTCCAGATACTCCTTGAAGACACGGTTCATCAAATCCATAAACGCTGCAGGGGCATTAGTAAGTCCAAAAGACATGACAAGGAACTCATAATGCCCATACCTCGTTCAGAATGCCGTCTTCGGTATATCATCCTTCCGGACCTTCAGCTGATTGTAACCCGAGCGTAGATCGATCCTCGAAAATACACGGGCACCTTGCAGCTGATTAAATAAATCATCAATCCGGGGCAGTGGATACTTATTCTTCACTGTAAGTTTATTCAGCTCTCTGTAATCGATGCACATCCTGAGGGTCCCGTCTTTCTTCTTAACAAGCAGAACGGGAGCACCCCAGGGTGAAACACTGGGTCGAATAAAACTCTTCTCTAACAACTCATCAAGCTGAGTCCTCAGTTCCCTCAACTCAGCTGGTGCCAACCAATACGGGTTCTTAAACCTCGGCGCTGAGTTTGGATAGACATCAATAGTGAATTCGATCTCCCGGTCTGGTGGTAACCCGGGAAGATCATCAAGAAAGATCCCAAATAACTCTCTGACAATAGGAATGTCGCTCGGCTTTTTTCCGCTGAGCAACTGACAATCAAATACAGAGGCCAAATAAATAGAGCACGCACCTTTAAACTGCTCGTTGACCTTCATGGAATAAGAAATAGGTGAGCTACTCAATCTGCTCATCGCCTGATAAGAAAACTCGGCTTTACCCGGGGGTCGAAAGGTGACAATCCCAGATCGACAATCGATGGTGGCGAAGTGCTGTGACAGCCAGTTCATCCCTAAGATCAGATCATAGTGTTCTACGCCCATAACAATGAGGCGAGCATAGAGGGTACGATCCCCAATCGAGATAATATTGCCCTGGACAACACGACCTGACTGCATACGCTCACCCGAAGGTAGCATCACACTGTATTTGCACTTTGCTAACTCAGGCGCAAGCTTTAGTCTAGACACACAAGCAGTGGAAACAAAAGAATGCGTAGCCCCCGTGTCTAATAAAGAAAATACAGGAACGCCAGTAACCAATATAGTACCTGCTATCACGGCAGGCTGATCCTCATCATCAACATCGCCAGGCTCAATAAATGCGAAGATCCTCGGCATAACTCTCCTCTGGTCACCGCCTAACTGATCTCTGCCGGGCTTCAGGCAATCTCTAGCAAAATGGCCCGGGTCTCCACACCGATAGCACACACCCGTGCCCAATCTGCACTGGCCACTGTGCTCCCTCTGACACTTAGGGCAAATTGGTATCTGAGAAGCCACTTGTACTTGCTTCCCCTTTCTCCGATCATTACCTCCCTCAAGAGGCCTTTTGACGCCTCTCTGCTGCTGTGGCTGTGGCTGCGCTCTAGGCTACCAGCCTCGATTCAGAGACTGAGGACGTATCTCTCAAAAGAAGCCCTTAGATGGCTCCCTTGGTTTGGCAGAATCTCTGTCAACTGCCTCAATGTCAAGAGCTCTAGCCACAATATCGTCATAGGGTACATTCCGTACCCAAGATATAGTAAGGCGCATCCGGAACTCCTGGCTAAGTCCCTGTAAGAATCGGCGTACCTTGTCCTCGTTTACGCTGACTTGTCATGGCGCGAATAGAGAAAGGGCTTCAAACTCCCTCACATACTCGGCAATAGAACTGACCTGCCGTAACTGCATAAACTCAACCATCTTCGCCTCTCGTACAGTATGGCTGAAGTACTTGTCATAAAACAAATCTCTGAATCGCTCCCAACCCATAATTGTCACATCAGTGGTCGTCTTGATGGAATCCCACCAAAACCGGGCGTCTAGCGCCAAATGATAGGTCACCAGTGCAACCTTCTCTCCATCCTCTATGCTAGCATACGCCAGCATGTCCTCCATGGTGTGAATCCACTCCTCGGCAGAAGAGGGATTCGTGGACTGTCCGTTAAATATAGGGGGCTGAAGCTTCTGAAATCTCTCCATCCCCCGGTTACCCGAAACAGCTGCCTCCCGAGCTCTAATGCCCTCTCGGTCTATCATGGTACCCAACTGTTGAGACTGTCTCTCCATTTGCTGAGCCTGACGCTCCATAAGTTGAGACTGCTGGGCGATAAAATCCTTGAGAGTGTCAATCATGTCATCTCGGTCGTCTCGGTCATTTCGTGGACACACCATAATTATTTACTCCTATATGAAAGTTAAAACAAATATTCTAAGAAACTAGAAACCAAATAAAGTTATAAACATACTTACAGTTGATGAAGAATGTCCGCGTAGTGGCTGTGCAGTCGAGCAGTCTACAGAACCGATTTTAAAACCCGGGGGCTCTGATACCATAGCTGTCACATCCCTAATACTGTATCCGATTTTTTTTCTTAACATTAACTATTCACTAGACGAAATCTAAACCGAAATCGAAATCAGAATCGAAATCAAGGTTCGTTAGGAAAATCGTTTAAAACGAATCTTGGAACAATGTAAATAACAAGTAAAACAAATATGTAAAACAGTTTAAAAACATTTAAAAACAATTAAGTTAAATCGAGGGACAAAATGGGCAATCGCCCCTACATGCAGGGGCAATTACTCGCCCAAAAGATAGGGCGAATAATCGCCCATCGGCGATTGCAACAGGCGATTATTAGCCTGTTGCATATTGCCTGTGGCGATCAGTCGCCACAATTTGTGGCGACTAATCGCCACACTCCCTGGAAATTTTCCAGGGAGTGGCGCATGCAATAGCCCCCCATGGCGATTCGTCGCCATCTCCTCTGCCTCCTTCCCCTTTTCCTTTTCTTCTCTTGCGTTCACACATATACACACGACACACACCTCTCTTTTCTCTTCCCTACATCATACATTCACAATTCACGTATTCCTCCGAACACTCCTCAAAACCCACATAATTCACTTACCCCTCATTAATAACTCCAAACGCATTTTAAAACCAAGTACGTTTTATGGAAATAAACCGCGTGGATATGTTTAAAAACCGAACATATCCTCCTGTTTTAAAATCACTAAACAATTACAAAACATTTAAAAATATTAAAATGTAAACCTATCAACTACCAGAACCAAACACCCTATAATGTCTATACAATTTTCCTATTCTATCCAAAATAACTTAAAATCCTCAAAATCTATACATACTTCCCCACGGGTCAGGTGAGCATCGACTGCGAAACACACCACAGCAAGCCATCCTCCGTCAACTGCGTCACTCCTCAGGTGGAGAGATCTCGTCCTCACCTGTCCCCTCGTAATCACCTACACCATACAATACACTATGAGATAAAAATCTCAGTAAGACTCGTAAATGCAAATGCTATGTTTTGCTATGCTATGTTGTGCTATGCTATGCCATGCTATGCATTGTAGGTGTCACCGAGATCCTATCCCTCTAACCAGAGAGAGCTCATCTAGAGGGCGGACTACTCTTTCCAGCTAGAGGCGGGGGGTACACGCTTACAACACGTACAGCCGTGCCTGAGCCCCACCTCGCATGACCTATAAACTGTATACCTTTCGGCCTATATGCCTTTCGGCCTGTATGCCTTTCGGCCCATTTTAACTATATGCCTTACGACCCATTTTAACTATATGCCTTACGGCCCATTTTAACTGTATGTCTTACGGCCCATTTTATTCTTTACATTATCTTTTAAACATTGTGCAAAAATTCACTTTCATGCTTTTCTTTAAAACACGTGATGCATGAACAGTTCTATATCATAAAGTAAACAAGCAATAACGGGTACCATCAAGACTATAAATGCATAACCTATAACCTATAAAACAACTAAACCTGTCTACCCATCAAAGCAAAATTAAACAGACGCATCTCCAAAACTCCTCGAGACGACTTTGATGTATGGTGTAGGCCTATCGGCCAGAGAAATCACGAGAACTTACCTCGTGTCCAAAGCAGCTCAAGCTCCGTCCACGAGCGCTGATCACCTAAGCAATTTACAAGGATTGACGTTAAAACGAGTTTAAATTAATAAACATCCAATTGTCAAAAACTTAACTAAAGGAATTTCCTAACATTCCAACTTAACTTATTGAGGCGTTTAATCCATTAATCTACGCTCGATACCCCGAAATCCAATTTGCGAGTTTTCCGAAAACCCGAAATTTACTGTAACGACCCGAGGAGGATCGTCACGTGTCATGACTTTCCTTTAAACTTATCCGTACTTTTATACCTCTGTAATCGTAGTATACTTTTTTTTTTATATATATATCAAATCTCATTCTAACTTAACTTAAATTCGCTGAATAACCGCGTTTAGCTTTCACTCCTGCCGATCGCTAAACGACAAACATCTAGTTGTTCTACCGGTCAGCACGTGCATCTCACATGATTCATTAAACATCTATCGGCAGCACACATATTTGCATCTGCCGACGGTCACGTGCATCACGCGTGACCAATTAAATCATCACTCAATTACAACGACAAAAGACTGACTTATCTACCGATGACAAGGCACTCCATCTGCCGATGGCAACACACAACATCTGCCGATGGCATTTATACTACATCTTCCGATAGATTAACTCACATCATCTGCCGATGACGTGGCACTACATCTTCTGGTAGATTAACTCACATCATCTGCCGATGACGTGGCACTACATCTTCTGGTAGATCAACTCACATCATCTGCCGATGACGTGGCACTACATCTTCTGGTAAGGCGGAATGACATTTCCATCTTCCGGTATCTTGACCTACTACACATGCCGATCTCTAGGCATATCGTCTGCCGATGACGTCAGCCGGAAGACAAATACTTTTCCTCTTCCGATGACGTCCTCCGGAAGACAGACTTACCCGACTCCCATCACAATCCTCCTGTCGATTTCTACACTTCAAAATAACACATCTCCTGCCGATAGACAAGTACTTTCATCTACCGACTACTAAACATTAACCTAACATCTTCTTCTTCCGGTAGACAAGCAAACTTCATCTACCGATTTCTAAACTCCATAATAACACTCACACCTTCCGATAGACAAATACATTTCGTCTACCGGCAGCACAAACATCATAACTTCAAACTTAATACTGGGACACCAACAGAATAAACCACAGATTCATTAAAACTCATACAGCGGAAGACTTAGTTAAAATCACTCATTCTATATTCTTATAATATACTCATAATCAGTATTCAAGCTAGACAAGTTCAAGCTCCATAATCATAAGTAACATCATCCTACTTAAACTTTTATGTTCATAGTTATCATTAAAACCTTAAGAGTAAAACCAGAGGGTCATAATCGCCATCCAGCCACAGACTTTCCACCCTGAGCACCTTCCAGCAACCAGCTTAAACTTCATCCTCAACTTTGTATTCCTCACCTGATATTTCTTCACCTACATCGTAAGGTGTAACTGTAAGCCTAAGGCTTAGTAAGGAATGCAAACTATTATGAGTTCATGAATGCATAACTTGGAGAAAAACATGCTCATAAGTCTTTTCTTTTCATGTACTTATCTTAATCATCATTCATAATCGTATCTCGTATTCATTGTTCATAATCATCATTCGTAGACATGCTCATATTCATCATTCCTTTCATCATTCATATTCTTCATTACATTATGTGGTTTAAGGGAGGATTTGTGCCGGTAAAGGGGGTTCGACAGTGAGTTTGATCATGGTCCCTACTGCGGGTCGTATTCATATGTCCTACTGCGGACTGTGACATACGCCGAACCACCCCCAACCCTCACTTAACCACGTTGCATAAGTTTTATCTTCTTACCTTATTCATGAGAAAACATATTTCAAAACATTTTCATATGCTTGAGAAGTAAAACATGATGCATAACATAAATGCACTTAATCATCGAACTAAGACAGGGGAGTACATGAGAATAACAGAACCATATCCATCGACATTTCATCAAACATATAGCAGACAATGTTCACTAAATCTAACTTAATCCTTTGATGTAGGGCCCTATTGGCCGGAAACTTAATACATTCACTTACCTGGATTCCTTAGCAACTTGAATCACCTTCTCTTCAACTTCTTCACCTAACACATTTTACATTACAGTAGTTAAAATAAAGTCCTAAAAGTTCTAATCGAAAGTCATCCTAGAATCCAACAGCTAAGGTTCTCTGAGCAGTCTGAAATCCAAAACCGAAACAGCTAGATATAGCTATCGATTAAACGGGGTCGGTTATATAAAAGGTCCAGAATCGATTTAAAGGTGGCATTACCAAATGAAGATAAAGAACGATAACCAACTGACTCAGCCATTGAAGAGCCCGAAAGTACAAGTTCAACTGAAAACAGAGTTCTAAATGACTACCCGGCATCTACATTGTCAAAATCTTACCTAGAATGCGGGTTATCGGAGTGGAGGCTGAAAAACCAGTTGCTGGGGAGGAAAAAGGCTCCAGAGAAGAAGGGAGTCGCCGAGAGGAAATGTCGGCTGCAGTGAGGTTTAAATGAGATTTAAGGTTTCCATTTTCTATTTATACCTAATCCTTCAGTCTTTATTACAAAATTGCCACTCAACCTAGTTTTACTCAACTTGTAATGAACTTGCCTCAACATTAAATTTAATCATAAAGGTTAAATAAAGGGTAACAATGAGAATGGTCAGAAAATCACCTGGCCGAAATGTCGGGCGTTACATTTACAAATTTAACATTTCTTCTAAATCGTCCTAACTTCTTCCAATAAAGTTTAATACGTGCAATACGTTCGTAAACTATAATAATCTATCAATTTCGAGCCCTAAATCTCGATTTTCAACAAAACCTAAACGAAACCTAATTGTTTAAAACTTAATAAACATCGAAATAAAAGCTCTAAGATTGTAGGTTCATACCTAGAACGTCGATTGGAGGAGAAATCACGAAGAAAAAGGAACGAACGGAGGAAAGATTGGAGGTCGGATCGTCGAAGTCGTCGCGGGCAGAAAGGGAAGACGAGAGAGAAATCGCCTCTGGAAAAAAGAGGAAAAATTGAAATCGCAGAAGTGTTCTGCTGAATGAAGAAATTTGATTTTTATTAAAAATTAACTTGGCAATTTACCTTTTTGCCCTTCTTTAGTTTTTATATTTGTTTCGTCCTTCGTTTAATCAATCGGCTAACTATTCGAATTCTCCAAATTTCCTTAATTCACCAATAGGTTCAACTTATTATTTGAGATTTATTAAAACTGTCCGTTTGTAAAACGGACCTCGTTTGCTATTTTTACCAAAACGTCATTTACATTACGATGGAGGTAATTACTCGAAATATAGCGTTATTACTCCGGAAATTCTCGTAAATTTCTTAAAATTATTATTATTCGTTAGGATCGTAATTACGCTTTCTTTTCATGAAACGGACCTGATTTGACATATTTACAAAATGTCAATATATATAATACAAAATGCCGTACAGGCCGGATATTACACTACCAAATCTCAATGTTTCAATTTTGTAGCAAGCATTGTGGATGTAAGGAAACGAGATAAGTTAAAGCTGAATAACATTTCGGTAGAGGAGAATTTTACTGAAGTGTTCCTAGATGAGTTGCCCAGCTTGCCCGTAAGTTCCCTGTACTCGATGAAGCATGGATGTTTTGGGTTTATAGCAAGCATTGAGGAAGTAAGCATGTGAGAGAAGTTAGAGTTATGTGACATCCCAGTGGTTAGGGACTTTACGGAGGTATTCCTGGACGAGTTGCTCGGCTTGCCTCCAGATCGAGAAATGGAGTTCACAATCGAGATTATTCCTGGTTCGGCGCCAGTGTCCAAGAATCCTTGTAGAATGGCGCCATTTGAACTGAGGGAGTTGCAAGTCCAGCTGAAAGAGCTAACAGACAAAGGCTTTGTCCGGCCGAGCGTTTCTCCTTGGGGCGCTCCGGTTTTGTTTGTGAAGAAGAAAGATGGCTCATTAAGAATGTGCATGGATTACCGCGAGTTGAATAAGCTAACCATAAAGAATAAATACCCGTTACCGAGGATAGACGATATATTTGACCAATTACAAGGGGCCACGGTATTTTCTAAGATCGATTTACGTTCTGGGTACTATCAGTTGAAGATTAGAGCTGAGGATGTACCAAAGACTGCCTTCAGAACGCGCTACGGGCACTATGAGTTTATGGTGATGTCCTTCGGTTTAACCAATGCTCCAACAGCGTTTATGGACCTCATGAATAGAGTGTTCCGGGAATTCTTGGATAAGTTCGTAATAGTATTCATAGATGACATCTTGGTATATTCCCGAAACGACGAAGAACATGCAGAGCACTTAAGAGCTGTTATGACTACTTTGAAGCGACATCAATTGTATGCTAAGCTTTCTAAATGCGAATTCTGGTTAAGTCAGGTGAATTTCTTAGGTCATGTGATTTCAAAAGAAGGCGTTTCTGTGGATCCGGCCAAGATTCAAGTGGTAAGGGAGTGGCCTCGACCGAGAAATGCAAGCGATGTACGGAGTTTCGTAGGCCTAGCAGGGTATTATCGGAAGTTTATCCAAGGGTTTTCAGTAATAGCCAAACCCTTGACAAACTTGACGAAGAAAGAAGTGAAGTATGAGTTGACTAAGGCATGTGAAGAAAGCTTTCGGACCTTGAAGCAAAAGTTGACCACAGCGCCTTTACTGACTCTACCAGTGGAGAATGGGGTATACTGTATTTATTGTGACGCGTCCAAAGTTGGATTGGGATGCGTGTTAATGCAGGAAGGAAAAGTCATTGCCTATGCTTATAGGCAATTGAAAAGTTATGAGGAAAATTACCCGACGCACGATTTAGAACTGGCAGCGGTGGTATTCGCATTAAAGATATGGAGACACTACCTCTACGGACAGAAGTGTGAAGTGTTTTCGAACCATAAGAGTTTAAAATACCTATTTACATAGAAAGATTTAAATATGAGGCAGAGGAGATGGTTAGAATTCGTGAAAGACTACGACTTCGAAATCAAGTATCATCCTGGAAAGGCAAATACAGTGGCGGATGCTTTGAGTAGGATGCCTAGGACAGAGGAGTCAGTTGCTTTCTGTATGCCAGCTTCATTGAGAAAAGAGATGCAGGGGTTTGAACTGGAATTCGTTTCAGAACTTTCGGCCCTGCTTACTGACTTGACAATACGGCCCACTCTGTTGGACAAGATAAAAGAGGCTCAACAGTTAGATATGGAAGAAAAGGTGGCTATTGTATCAAAGTTATTAATTGTGCCTTCCGAATTCAACTACTCAGTGGATGGCATTTTGAGGTTTCGAGATTGCTGGTACGTTCCAAAAGACGAAGAGTTGAGGAAGTTGGTTATGTCAGAGGCACATTCATCGTTGTTCTAAGTGCATCCAGGTAACACCAAGATGTACCGAGATCTGAAAGTGCACTATTGGTGGCCGAATATGAAGCGTGATGTGGCCAATTATGTACAATCCTCTCTTGTCTGCCAACAAGTTAAGGCAGAGCACCAAAGGCCAGGTTGGATGTTGCAACCATTACCGATTCCCGAGTGGAAGTGGGATCAAATTGCAATGGACTTCATAGTTGGATTACCGAGAACAATAAAAGGGCACGACAGTATATGGGTCGTAGTTGATAGATTGATGAAAGCGGCTCATTTCTTGCCCGTAAAGATGACTTACACGATGAATCAGTTTGCAGACCTTTATGTCCAAGAGATTATTAGATTGCACGGGGTCCCTGCGTCAATTGTTTCAGATTGGGATCCCAGGTTTATCTCGAGGTTTTGGAAAAGTTTGCAAAGCGCTATGGGTACCAAATTGACTTTTGGCACGACATTCCACCCACAGACCAACGGACAATCTGAGAGAACGATTCAGATACTCGAGGATATGCTGAGAGCATGCGTGCTAGAGTTTCAGGCATCGAGGAGCCGATATTTGCCTTTGATCGAATTTGCTTATAATAACAGTTATCAGTCCACGATTGGTATGGCTCCGTACGAAGCGCTTTATGGCAGAAAGTGTAGGTCGCCGCTGTATTGGGATGAAGTGGGCGAAGCTAAGTTGATCGGCCCTGAAATTTTACAACAGTTGTTTGAGAAGGTTGCTTTGATTAGACAAAGAATGGAGACCGCACAGAGTCGCCAAAAGAGCTATGCTGATCGAAGAAGACGAGAATTGGAGTTTGTAGTTGGTGACGAAGTATTCTTGAAGGTTTCACCATTCAGGGCGTGGTTCAATTTGGAAGAAGAGGGAAGTTAAATCCACAGTTTGTTGGACCGTTTCAGATTACAGAAAGGATTGGAGCTACAACGTATAGGCTTCAATTGCCGTTGTCTATGGAGGGCGTGCATAATGTCTTCCATGTGTCGATGTTAAGAAAGTGTATACGGGATCCTACGCACGTGGTAGAACCAATTGATTTTGAGATACGACCAACCTTGACCTATGAAGAGAGGCCGATACGGATTTTGGAGTCTTCGGTTAAGGTCCTGCATAATAAGTCAATCCCTCTTGTTAAAGTACTGTGGAGAAATCAAAACGTAAAGGAAGCAACGTGGGAGCGACAACATGACATGATGGACAGATATCCAGATTTGTTCAGGTACGAAATTTTGGGGACAAAATTCTAAATAAGGAGGGTAGGATGTAACGCCCGGAAATTTCATTTTAAAGATTTCGAGCCATAAGTTTAGAATTTTAAAATATAGAGCGATAATTCGTAGAAATAATAAATTAAGTCCGAATGGCCAACAGGAAGTTTCGTTAGAGCCCTAAGAATAAATAAAAATATTTGGAGGAATAAGGGAATTTTGGAGGAGTTAAACCAATAGATGAAATAACGATTTAAGTTAAGAAATTAACTAAGGGCAAAAAGGTAAATTAGAAAGTCAAATTCTTTTAATTAAAAAGGGTTTTCTCTATTTCTTCCCCTCACTTCTCTCTCCCTCCAACGAAACCTTACGATTTCCCCTCTCCCTCGCGACTTTCTTCTTCTCCATCGCCAATCCTCAACGCCGGTGACTCCCCCAATTTCTGACGTTTTTCCCTCAAGTTTCTTCCCCAAATCAATCCTCTAGGTAAGTTCTACACTCTAGACAAGTTTATTTGTGGTTTTAGGGTTTATTTTGATTTAGGGTTTGTGAAGAAATTTATTGATTTTGCTAGAAATTGATAGGGTTGTTTATTTATTACTCATTGATGATGTATTAGTGATTATTGAGGTTGTTGGAGTAGATTAATGGTGTTGGTTGATGTTAAATGTTAAGTTTAGGTGGTTGGAGATATAGTTGGACACCATTAATGGAGTTTTGAAGTTAGTGAGCACCAAGTGCTCGAGGAAATGCCCGAATGAAATGAATTAGAGTTTTTAGAAAAATTTGTCCTAGCTCGAGACGTCGATTTGTTTAGATTTGATGTTTGAAAGTTAATATTAATGATGTGTTGTTAAATGCCCTAGGTAACCCAAGCTCAAAGGACGGTGCTCGGCATATCTAGGACACCAGGTAAGTGAGTGTTAGGTTTCCGGCCCCTAAGGCCCTACGTCGTAACGATGTTGATAATGTTTGTTGTGATGAAGTTAGGTAGTTTTAGGGTTGGTGGAAAGACGGGTAGCTTAAGTAGTGCCTTAGTGATTTGTTAGTGGTCGTTCGATAGGCGTTTCTACGTATTTCATTTCTCATGCATCATGTTTTATTAAAGTGCATACGAACTATTTATGAGCATGTTTTTATGACGAATTGAACGACAACGATTTAATGATGATATGTGTTTCTCATGGGGTAAGTGTATGTTTCTCACGGGGCAAGTCATGTGTTTTCTCACGGGGCAAGTTGTATGTTTCTCAAGGGGCAAGTCATGTGTTTCTCACGGGCAAGTCATGTGTTCTCACGGGGCAGTTATGATTCTCACGGGGCAAGAAAATGGTTTAACGAAATGAAACGAACTATTTACAAATGTCATGCATATATGTAATGTGATGTTTAGCACACTCCTTACTAAGCATTAGGCTTAATGTATTTATCGTATGATGTAGGTGGGGCAAGTCATGTGTTTCTCACGGGGCAAGTCATGTGTTTCTCACGGGGCAAGTCATGTGTTTCTCACGGGGCAAGTCATGTGTTTCTCACGGGGCAAGTCATGTGTTTCTCACGGGGCAAGTCATGTGTTTCTCACGGGGCAAGTCATGTGTTTCTCACGGGGCAAGTCATGTGTTTCTCACGGGGCAAGTCATGTGTTTCTCACGGGGCAAGTCATGTGTTTCTCACGGGGCAAGTCATGTGTTTCTCACGGGGCAAGTCATGTGTTTCTCACGGGGCAAGTCATGTGTTTCTCACGGGGCAAGTCATGTGTTTCTCACGGGGCAAGTCATGTGTTTCTCACGGGGCAAGTCATGTGTTTCTCACGGGGCAAGTCATGTGTTTCTCACGGGGCAAGTCATGTGTTTCTCACGGGGCAAGTCATGTGTTTCTCACGGGGCAAGTCATGTGTTTCTCACGGGGCAAGTCATGTGTTTCTCACGGGGCAAGTCATGTGTTTCTCACGGGGCAAGTCATGTGTTTCTCACGGGGCAAGTCATGTGTTTCTCACGGGGCAAGTCATGTGTTTCTCACGGGGCAAGTCATGTGTTTCTCACGGGGCAAGTCATGTGTTTCTCACGGGGCAAGTCATGTGTTTCTCACGGGGCAAGTCATGTGTTTCTCACGGGGCAAGTCATGTGTTTCTCACGGGGCAAGTCATGTGTTTCTCACGGGGCAAGTCATGTGTTTCTCACGGGGCAAGTCATGTGTTTCTCACGGGGCAAGTCATGTGTTTCTCACGGGGCAAGTCATGTGTTTCTCACGGGGCAAGTCATGTGTTTCTCACGGGGCAAGTCATGTGTTTCTCACGGGGCAAGTCATGTGTTTCTCACGGGGCAAGTCATGTGTTTCTCACGGGGCAAGTCATGTGTTTCTCACGGGGCAAGTCATGTGTTTCTCACGGGGCAAGTCATGTGTTTCTCACGGGGCAAGTCATGTGTTTCTCACGGGGCAAGTCATGTGTTTCTCACGGGGCAAGTCATGTGTTTCTCACGGGGCAAGTCATGTGTTTCTCACGGGGCAAGTCATGTGTTTCTCACGGGGCAAGTCATGTGTTTCTCACGGGGCAAGTCATGTGTTTCTCACGGGGCAAGTCATGTGTTTCTCACGGGGCAAGTCATGTGTTTCTCACGGGGCAAGTCATGTGTTTCTCACGGGGCAAGTCATGTGTTTCTCACGGGGCAAGTCATGTGTTTCTCACGGGGCAAGTCATGTGTTTCTCACGGGGCAAGTCATGTGTTTCTCACGGGGCAAGTCATGTGTTTCTCACGGGGCAAGTCATGTGTTTCTCACGGGGCAAGTCATGTGTTTCTCACGGGGCAAGTCATGTGTTTCTCACGGGGCAAGTCATGTGTTTCTCACGGGGCAAGTCATGTGTTTCTCACGGGGCAAGTCATGTGTTTCTCACGGGGCAAGTCATGTGTTTCTCACGGGGCAAGTCATGTGTTTCTCACGGGGCAAGTCATGTGTTTCTCACGGGGCAAGTCATGTGTTTCTCACGGGGCAAGTCATGTGTTTCTCACGGGGCAAGTCATGTGTTTCTCACGGGGCAAGTCATGTGTTTCTCACGGGGCAAGTCATGTGTTTCTCACGGGGCAAGTCATGTGTTTCTCACGGGGCAAGTCATGTGTTTCTCACGGGGCAAGTCATGTGTTTCTCACGGGGCAAGTCATGTGTTTCTCACGGGGCAAGTCATGTGTTTCTCACGGGGCAAGTCATGTGTTTCTCACGGGGCAAGTCATGTGTTTCTCACGGGGCAAGTCATGTGTTTCTCACGGGGCAAGTCATGTGTTTCTCACGGGGCAAGTCATGTGTTTCTCACGGGGCAAGTCATGTGTTTCTCACGGGGCAAGTCATGTGTTTCTCACGGGGCAAGTCATGTGTTTCTCACGGGGCAAGTCATGTGTTTCTCACGGGGCAAGTCATGTGTTTCTCACGGGGCAAGTCATGTGTTTCTCACGGGGCAAGTCATGTGTTTCTCACGGGGCAAGTCATGTGTTTCTCACGGGGCAAGTCATGTGTTTCTCACGGGGCAAGTCATGTGTTTCTCACGGGGCAAGTCATGTGTTTCTCACGGGGCAAGTCATGTGTTTCTCACGGGGCAAGTCATGTGTTTCTCACGGGGCAAGTCATGTGTTTCTCACGGGGCAAGTCATGTGTTTCTCACGGGGCAAGTCATGTGTTTCTCACGGGGCAAGTCATGTGTTTCTCACGGGGCAAGTCATGTGTTTCTCACGGGGCAAGTCATGTGTTTCTCACGGGGCAAGTCATGTGTTTCTCACGGGGCAAGTCATGTGTTTCTCACGGGGCAAGTCATGTGTTTCTCACGGGGCAAGTCATGTGTTTCTCACGGGGCAAGTCATGTGTTTCTCACGGGGCAAGTCATGTGTTTCTCACGGGGCAAGTCATGTGTTTCTCACGGGGCAAGTCATGTGTTTCTCACGGGGCAAGTCATGTGTTTCTCACGGGGCAAGTCATGTGTTTCTCACGGGGCAAGTCATGTGTTTCTCACGGGGCAAGTCATGTGTTTCTCACGGGGCAAGTCATGTGTTTCTCACGGGGCAAGTCATGTGTTTCTCACGGGGCAAGTCATGTGTTTCTCACGGGGCAAGTCATGTGTTTCTCACGGGGCAAGTCATGTGTTTCTCACGGGGCAAGTCATGTGTTTCTCACGGGGCAAGTCATGTGTTTCTCACGGGGCAAGTCATGTGTTTCTCACGGGGCAAGTCATGTGTTTCTCACGGGGCAAGTCATGTGTTTCTCACGGGGCAAGTCATGTGTTTCTCACGGGGCAAGTCATGTGTTTCTCACGGGGCAAGTCATGTGTTTCTCACGGGGCAAGTCATGTGTTTCTCACGGGGCAAGTCATGTGTTTCTCACGGGGCAAGTCATGTGTTTCTCACGGGGCAAGTCATGTGTTTCTCACGGGGCAAGTCATGTGTTTCTCACGGGGCAAGTCACCTGTTCTGCCTCTTTTTGGCCGAACATATAAAAAAAAAAATTAAATAAGGATAAGGGTAAGGGTCGTGACAGCAAGAGTGTGATATTATTCTATAAAAGTCATATTTCAATTGAAACACAAGTGAAATGACATTCATTGAGTGTAAGCACGTGAGGGAGAGTGTGAAGTCACTAAAACCAATTTAATTATCGATTATTAACATTTTTCTTTGTTTGATTATTTTGGTCAAAAACAATGAGTGAGGAACAAAACGAAGTTAACTTAAAATTATTAATGAGGGTCATGCAAGATCAATTCAAGACTCTAACCATGAGAATGGAACGATTTTAATCTCTGTTCCCTAGCCATGCATGACAAAAGAAGGATTTTGATAGAGACTTTGAAGATTTTAGTGGTTACTATCCAAGGAAAAGAAATGAGAAGACAAACCGAGAAGACAACGATGAACGAAATATCAAGGTAAATATTCCATCTTTCTTAGGGAAGATGACCCTGAGGGCTGTTTGGAATGGGAACAAAAAGTAGATTTATATTTGGGTGCCAAAATTACTCAGATGATAAAAAGCTTAAGATGGTCACCATGGAGTTCACAGACTATGCTAGTATTTGGTGGTATCAATTACTTAGGAACCAGAGGAGGTATGGTGAATCACAAATCTGTACATGGGAGGACTTGAAGGCCCACATGAAAAAGAGGTATGTGTCATCATACTACTATAGAGACTTGTGTTGAAAGCTTCAAAATTTGACACAAGATTTCAAAAGCGTGAAGGAGTATTACAAAGAGATAGAGGTAGTCATGTTAAGGGTTAATGTGGAAGAAGACATGGAAACTACTATGGCTTTGTTTATTGGGGGTTGAACTGAGAAATTGCAGATGTGGTAGATCTACAACACTACATCGACATGGAGGAGTTGTTATACAAATCAATCAAAATTGAACAGCAACTAAAGGCTAAGAGAAGTGCTAGGGTGGGTACAACATCGACCTCAACTTGGCAAACAAATTGGAGAAATGGGAAGTCAAAACCGAGAGAGGATTCTATAGAAAAATGTCGTGGCCAACAATCAAGTAATACCACAAAACTAAGGCTGAGACTTCAATCCCAATTAGATCTTGTGAGATAAAGTTCTTTCGGTGCCAAAGGTTCAGACATATTGCTTCAAACTGTCCAAAAAAAAAGCTATGGTTTTGAAGGACAATGGCGATGTGGAGAGTGTTAGTTCGAGTGATGATGAGATGCCATCCGATGAGGATTGTAGTGATGTTGAGGTGGAGGAATGATAACTCTAAATTTAGAGTTATTTTATACTATTTTTAGGTAATTTAACTTGCATGATTTGAGTGAATTTTAGAAGAAATTAGTGGAATTTACTACAATTGCTACATAATGCTACAGTATCAAGACATTGATTAAATTTAATATATTCCATGCATATTTTCTATTTAAAGCAGATTTGTAATATTAATTTGAATTTTATATTTTCTTATTTGAATGCAAAGTTAATAGCGGGAAAAAATCAAATTTAAAGTTTGAAGATTATCAAGAGAGATATAGCAAATCAATGAGATGATGGTTACGAAAAATAAAGGAATAAAATCAAGGAACCGTGGCTGGAATATTTTGAGAAGATTATGAAGAGAGAGAGAGGAGGCAAAAATCACGGAGAGGTTTAAAAGAAAAGAATAGTGCTCTAGAATGGGGACACTTGGTCGAAAATAGAAATGGATGACAGAGAACGGTTGAAAATAAAAATGGATGATAGAAAACAGATGACAAATGACAATCAGATGACACAACAGCAATCAGATGGCAGTCGACACATAGAAGAAGGGATAAGAGAAAACAGATGACAGAACAGCAATCGGATGACAAAGCTTTCACACAAACAATCGGATGACAGAGAACGGTAGAAAGAATCGGATGACATAGAATCGGATGACATAAAAAGTGGTAGACAGAGAACGAATGACAGAGAAAGCGGTAGACAAAATGAAGAAACGGTAGACAAAACAAGCGGATGACAGAGAACGGTAGACAAAGCAGCAGATGATAGATAAGAGTGGATGACTTAAAAGAGTGGACGACAAAAGAAAGCAAATCAAGATGATTTTATCATAATGATAAGCCGTTGATCAAGGGAATCAGAGGATTAGAAGGAGAAAAGAAAGGAACAGACTGGAAAGAGAAAAGAAGGACGATTATATATTTTTGCTGTTACAGAGGGGGAGCTCTGGATCTGCAGCAAGGGAACCGACGACAATTTTTAGCTTTCTTCTTCTTCTCTTCTACTGTGGATGTTCTTATGAATATTATTATTTATAGTTTTACCATTATGATTTTAGGCTAAACTTTTTAATCTTAGTTAGGCAAGATAGTACTCATTACATGTTTTTATTCTGATCTATGAATGCTACGTATTTTTCACTGAATGATTGCTCATGATTTTTATTGCATAATAAGAATTGTGTATATAGGCAAATTTTTTTTCACATATTCCTATTGTATCGATAGGTAAATAGGAATTAGAGATGCATGAGTAATTGAATAAATTATAATTGTTGCAAAGTAGCTAATATTAATTTATTTGGCGTTAAGAATAGGTTCATACGAAAATTCAGATTAAGTTTTTATCTTTTCGAAGTCGAAAAGAAAATTCGGAAACGAATTTATCTAGGCAATTCGACGGAACCCTATAAATATTATGAATTCTTGCTGTTCTGTGACTAATACTGTAGCATTGCTGTAGCATCATGAGTAAATTGCATGTAATGAGGAAATCAACTATAACCAAGGCTTTTTCCATAATTACCTTTTTAAATCATTTCCATTTTTAGTCTTATTTAATTTCAAGTAATTTTAGTTCATCATTCCTTACTATTTATTTAATTTCAATATATTCATATTTATTTTATAGAAATTTATAGCAAGATTAATTTGATTAAAAATATACTCGTGGGATCGACTTTTACTTACTTTATTATTTTGTTAGCGACACGTGCACTTGCGTTAGGGTGTAGAAAATCACTAACAAGTGTTTGGCGCCGTTGCCTGAGATATTTCTTAATTATTTTATTATGCTATAATTTTTTATATTTGCCTTTGTTTATTTTTTTTAGGTACGTTTTATGCTTGATGATTGAAAAAGCTAATATGGATAACCAGGAAGAACGAAGAATCATTCTGAATCAAATAATTGATGACCGAGATCGACTTGTTCAGGACTTCGCTATTCCCACGCTCGACGTTCTGAATCTTGGTATTGTGAGACCATAATTGAATGCTATGCGATTCGAGCTTAAATCGTTCATGATTCAGATGCTTCAAACCATTGGACAATTTAATGGAATGGTCACAAACAATCCTCATCGTTATCTCAAAGCATTTGGAGAAGTGAGCGACTCGTTTCACTTTCCTGGAGTTTCAGCTGAGGCATTAAGGCTCAAGATTTTTCCGTATTCTTTAAGAGACCGAGCACGAGAGTGGTTGCACAGCATCCCATCAAATACTATCACTACATGGGGAGATTTAGCCAAGAAGTTTATCATGAAATACCATCCGCCAGTGAGGACAGCAAGAATGAGGAACGAAATCACCAACTTTCTGTAGAGGGATGGTGAATCGCTTTACGAAGCTAGAGACAGATTCAAGGAACTACTCAGACAATGCCCCAACCATGGAATACCACATTGGATTCAGCTGGAGACATTTTACAATGGATTAAATGGGTGGACAAGATCTATCATTGATGCTGCAGCAAATGGACTCTTATCAAAATCTTTCTATAAAGCGTATGATTTATTGGAAAGGATGACAGTGAACAGCTACCAATGACCTTCAGAAAGATTTAACCCTACGAGGCAGGCACCTGGAGTTTACGATCTGGATGAGGTGTCGGCCTTGAATGCAAAGATTTCTACGCTAGAGAAAGCTATCAAATTGATGAACACACCATCCAAGCCAATAACCAAAGAAGTTTCATGCATCTTTTATGGAGAAAACCACGATGAAAATTCATATCCTACTAATCTGGAATCTACAAATTATGTTGGATACAATGTGAACAACAATCTATACTCGCAGACATACAATCCTGGCTGGAAACAACATCTAGATTTTCAATGGAATTTGCAGCCGCAGAATGCTATAGCATCAAACAGACATGCAGAAAATTACAAGCAAAGTTTTTCACAGCCAACGCATAATTCAATGCATCAAGAGCAATCAGAAAGCTTTGCTAGAGAATATGTTGCTAAGACAGATGTGATCTTGCAAAACTTGGCTGCATCAATGAAGAATATTGAAACACAAATAGGGCAGCTGACTCAATCTTTAAGCACAAGGACTGCAGGGCAATTATCAAGCGATACAGAAGTGCTGCAAAGACTAGGAAGGGAACATTGCAAGGCCATAGTATTGAGAAATGGAAGAGAACTGGAAATTCTAGAAAAGCAACAGAAAGCAGAAAATTTAAAGAAACAAGAAGAGTTGGTGGAACAAGATGATGTGGAGGAAGTAGGAAAGGATAATCTAGAAATTGACATTGTAGAAACTGATGCTGCAGCAATGCCACCACAGCAACGAAGTAAATTGAAAACTCAGAGGCCACCACCACCATTCCCTCAAAGACTACAGAAGCACGTAGAAAAAGAAATTTTTGGATGAAAGGAGGAGATTCTTAGCTGTGGCAGAGACGTGAATGACCAGCAGAGTACTTTTAATGTATTGAAAGCTATGAAGTGCTCGTACGATGTAGAAGATTGCTTCAACATATCTGCAAAGATGAAAATGGAAGAAACGAAGCAATTTTCTAGGAGCCACAGGAAACAATTTGAGGCATTAGTTTGAACGGAAGAGAACCCAGAAGTTTTCAAGCTATCTATTAAAGACGCACCAACAGTGGAGTTAAACACCTACCCTCTTACCTCAAATATAAAGTGACCATAGCATATCATCCATGAAGCATAGAAACGTGAAGTATGGGAAAGTCAGGCTAAAGACTTAAAAATCAAGCCCTTATTGTAAGGCAACCCAATTTCTGATATCCTTTTGTTTTTTTTTTATTTTTCTATTTTATTTTAGTTTTTGCTAAAAATAATGTTGAAGCTACAATGTTTACTGTAGCAATTAAAAAAAATTGAGGAGAAGAAGAGCTGATGAAGAAGAAGCACCGAAAAGAAAGCCATCACAAATCCAAATGCTGCAAGTGGAGCCGTAGCATCAGCCGAGAGCATCATCTTTCAACAAAAAATCATGGAAGGCTTGCTGTTTCTGCAAAATAAAATGGCACAACAACATGAAATCCTGCATCTAATGAAACGACGACTGAGACTCCAGGGAAGTTCTTGCCCCTATTTTTGTTTGCATTTTATTTTGTTTGGCAGTGGGGACACTGCCAATTTTTAAGTTTGGGGGTAAGAAACTAGAATGGGTAGAGAAGAACTTAGTTGTTGGTTGTTTAATTTTGTTTTATGAATTAGTTTTTGGATGTTTAAGTTTTTGGATCAGAACAATACAATTTTCAAATATCTCATAATTCAATAAGTTATTGAATAATGTCATTGTCACACATCATTAGAAATTAATTAATATTTATTTCCATAAGCTTAGTTGTTCCTAATACACAAACTCCTTTTGGTTGCTTAGGAATATCCTTTTTACTAGACATTACAATTATATCTATGTGTTAATAATTTAGTGTTTGATGAAAGAAATTAGGAATGAAAGACTTCTTCTAAAAAATATATAAAATAAAAACATATAATAAATAATAAGTTTGGGGGTTATATATATATATATATATATATATATATATATATATATATATATATATATATATATATAAAGAATAAATGCAATTCCCTAATCTACTTTCAATTTCGAGTGAGCCTTTTGGATACTCGATGGGTAGAAATAAATTAGAGAAACTTTTGGAGGAACTCCGTTGCATATTTATTGGCTATACTCTTCTATTTGATATGAGTATATATCTTGAGGTGACACTACTGAGTAACCGGAAGATTTCATCACTAATGTTGTCAATCATCTAAAAAGGTAGTGTGACTTATAGATAAAGTCAATGAAAAAAAAATAAATAAATAAATTATTATATATCCCCCTCACTTATTTAAAAAATAAAAGAAAGAAGAAGAACCTTTGAAAGCTAATGGATTTAGGAAGGAGATTAAAGAGTTAACATCCTATGATATGTATTGTGATGTTTAGTGTTGATGGTTGAACTTAGCGATTTAAGAGGAGTTTGAGCACACACACAATTAAACAATTTAGTCATGGGAAATAATTCTTTGTTGATAGATCTTAATTGTAATAGTGGAATTTTTCAAGAATTTACAAGTTAGAACACTTTGAAAATTGCATGGAATTTATAAATGGTGGCTTGGAATTTGTTTTATTTTAATTTTGTTTTGTATCACTCGAGGACGAGTAATGGTTTAAGTTTTGGGGTATTTGATAACTCTAAATTTAGAGTTATTTTATACTATTTTTAGGTAATTTAACTTGTATGATTGAGTGAATTTTAGAAGAAATTAGTGAAATTACTACAATAACTACATAATACTGCAGTATCAAGGCATTGATTAAATTTAATATATTCCATTCATATTTTCTATTTAAAGCAGATTTGTAACATTAATTTGAATTTTATATTTTCTTATTTGAATGCAAAGTTAATAGCAAGAAAAAATCAAATTTAAAGGCTGAAGATTATCAAGAGAGAGATAGCAAATCAAGGAGATGATGATTACCAAAAATAAAGGAATCAAATCAAGGAACCGTGGTTGGAATATTTTGAGAAGATTATGAAGAGAGAGAGAGACAAGAGGCAAAAATCATGGAGAGATTTAAAAGAAAAGAATAGTGCTCTAGAACGGGGACACTTAGTCGAAAATAGAACTGGATGAAAGAGAACTGTTGAAAATGAAAATGGATGACAAATGACAATCGGATGACAGAGCAGCAATCAAATGGCAGTCGACAAATAGAAGAAGGGATAACAGAAAACGAATGACAGAACAGTAATCAGATGACAAAGATTTCACACAAACAATCAGATGACAGAGAACGGTAGAAAGAATCAGATGACATAAAAAGTGGTAGACAGAGAATGGATGACAGAGAAAGCGGTAGACAAAACGAAGAAACGGCAGACAAAACAAGCAGATGACAGATAAGAGTGGACGACTTAAAAGAGTGGACGACAAAAGAAAGCAAATCAAGAAGATTTTATCATAATGATAAGTCGTTGATCGAGGGAATCAGAGGATTAGAAGGAGAAAAGAAATGAACATACTGGAAAGAGAAAAGAAGGATGATTATATATTTTGGCTGTTACAAAGTGGAGCTCTGGATCTGCAGCAAGGGAACCGACGACAATTTTTAGCTTTCTTCTTCTTCTCTTCTACTGTGGATGTTCTTATAAATATTATTATTTCTAGTTTTACCATTATGATTTTAGGCTAAACTTTTTAATCTTGGTTAGGCAAGATAGTACTCATTACATGTTTTTATTCTGATCTATGAATGCTATGTATTTTTCACTGAATGATTGTTCATGATTTTTATTGCATAATACGAATTGTGTCGATAGGCAAATTTGTTTTCACATATTCGTATTGTATCGATAGGTAAATAAGAATTAGAGATGTATGAGTAATTGAATAAATTATAATTGTTGTAAAGTAGCTAACATTAATTTATTTGGCGTTAAGAATAGGTTCACACGAAAATAAAGATTAAGTTTTTATCTTTTCAAAGTCGAGAAGAAAATTCTGAAACGAATTTATCGAGGCAATTCGACGGAACCCTAGAAATATTATGAATTCTTGCTGTTCTGTGACTAATGCTGTAGCATTGCTGTAGCATCATGAGTAAATTGCATGTAATGAGAAAATCAACCATAACCAAGGCTTTTCCCATAATTATCTTTTTAAATCATTTCCATTTTTAGTCTTATTTAATTTCGAGTAATTTTAGTTCATCATTTCTTACTATTTATTTAATTTCAATATTTTCATCTTTATTTTATAGAAATTTATAGCAAGATTAATTTGATTAAAAATATCCTCGTGTGATCGACTTTTACTTACTTTATTATTTTGTTAGCGACACGTGCACTTGCGTTAGGGTGTAAAAAATCACTCACGAGAAGAATTCCCTGTTTCAGATGGTATAGTGAGTATTAGTGCCGAAATCAATCTTTCCTTCAGTTTTTGAAAGCTTTGTTCGCATTCTTCAGTCCACAAATATTTAGTACCCTTCCTGGTGAGTCTGGTAAGCGGTGTGACTAGTTTCGAGAATCCTTCCACAAATCTCCTGTAATAGCCCGCAAGACCAAGAAAGCTGTAACGTCCCCAAATTTCTATATAAATAAATCCTAAAAGTCCCGAAAATTTAAACTTTTATATTTCTTCTTATAATTGGACTTGCCTATTACCCTCGTCTATTCTCATACAATTTTCATTTTCATTTATCAATTCATTTCCCTTTTCATTCGTTCATCAATCGTGAGGGAATAGACTGAGGCATTAAATCCATATCTATCAACATTTAAAGACTAATTACTTTATTCAGTGGAAGATATAAACCTAGTACTAAAGTTTAACTTAATTTAAATTCTACGAAAAACAGTGAAACATGGTTTCGGTCAACGCCTATAACCTAGTTTGGCATTTAATTCCTCTCGGGTTTCATCAATTTGAACAGTAGGGGTAGCTAGTTCTCTCTATCGGGTTTGGACGAATGGTACAGTAGGGGTCGACGTGGCTTCTGTAAAGAAATCGGTCGATGACTATAAAGCAGATGAGAAATAAATTCCACTCGGGTTGCATCGGACGACGTTATCGTCCACATAATCGGACGACGTTATCAACCACATAATTGAACGACGTTACCACTTTGGACGATATCCATACTTTGGACGACATACAAAATCGGTCGATGCCAACACTGACCAAATCGGTCGATGCCAACACTGACCAAAATCGGTCGACGTTCTCGACAGAACACATATCGACCGAACTTGTCCCTGAAATGGTCGTTGTCGTCAAGCGAACTCCTTACTAAATACCTTCAACCAAATCATTGACTAATCGATCGACCGAACTCTCAAATAAAACTTAACACCAGAACACTTACTATTTGGTCGACGTTATCGCCCACAACTTTGGACGAAAACTTTGGTTGACATTTCTCTGCCAGAATACTTAACCAAGACTTATACAATTTCCATCCCTGTATCACCCATTACCCGAACGATCGCCCCTTTCTGTCGATCGATTGGCTAGCTCTCTGGATTTTGTGCAGAGAGCTGTTTTCACCTTCTTTCCCCTGCATAACCTAGAATCATCAAACCGACCTAACAACGAGACTTCTCAACTCAAATCATCGAAATCCATTTCTATTTCATCTAAAACCTATCAAAGCATCAATATCGAACCAATTTCATCAAAGTATCAACCTATTCGTCCCTACATAGCGAAAGCCAATAAATATCATCAAAATGGACATTCAATACATTTGTTCACAACCTATCCAGATACCAAGCATCCTATAATGGTTTCTATACATTTCATTCTACATTATCACCTATCCACTCGTTTCAACCCAAAACAACCCAAAACACTTAACCTATAGCTCCCATGGGTCGTGTTTGCATCGACTATGTCAGCACGCTCCCACAAGCATCCTCCATCAAACTGCAGGCTCGTCAGGTGGAGGTACATCGTTCTCACCTTGCTCGTAGTCTCCTACACCATAAAGACACCTATGAGATAAAAATCTCTACAAGTTCTACGTAAATGCTATGCATGAACATGTATATGTAGTTTTCATGAAGCCGTCCATATCATTTCATTTATCAGTACGTGTCAGTCTATGGTTATTGGAAACGCTCGACAGATGGATAGGGCACGTCAAGCGATTAGACAGCCCACATCATCTGAAGGGAGGGAAACCCGCTCACCACGGAACGCCGGGTCTGAACCTCATCTCCGATAACCCCATGCCATGGTTATTTACTGTGATACTTTACTTTCGTTATTTACATTTTCATTTTCATGAAATCATTGCACAAATTCCTTTTTCATGACATTTGTAAACAATGATGCATGACAAACAATAGCATAACGTAAACATACATCGTGTATACCATCAAGACGATAAAAGCGTAACCTATAAAAGCAACTAATCCTAACTACCCAACCAAAAGAAATTAAACAAACCAAGCACCAACAATCCTCAACACAAATTCCTACATATGGTGTAGGCCAATCGGCCATAGTAAGTCACGAGAACTTACCTCGGGTCTTTAGCAATCCAAGTACCTCGCTTGAGCATTGTCACCTTAGGAGTTTCTAAGATGGCAAAAATGTGGCCAACTTTAAGGAAGGAGAGAAATTTCTATGTCCTTCAAATCTTCACAAGCAGAACAAAAAATCGCAGGAAGGAAGGGAGGGTTTCTTCTTGGCGATGAAAGAAAACAAAGGGAAGTGTGAAAAATGAAGGTGATCTCATGTATGGGAGACAAGAAGCAAAGAAAAGCTTCTTCCACAAGCTTTGCCACATGTCACATTCTTATTGGATGCTCCCAACTACCCACTTTTACTTCCTAATTTTCCCCTGCATTAGTTTCCAACCAATGTTTTGTTTGGTTGAACTTTAATTTGGTTTTTCCCATACAATTCCTTCAACATTTTTTTTATTATTTATTTTATTTTATTTTATATCCCACAGAAGTCATAACACAAATAGTTCTGAATGTTACAGAAGCTTCGTACCTCTACCACATTTTTGGGTTGTGGCCATTTACTAACTGCTTCGATCTTTCCCGGGTCTACCAATACACCCTCCTTTGAAATCACGTGACCAAAAAAGTAACTTCTTTAATCTAGAATTCGCATTTTGAAAACTTAACATACAACTTTTCTTGTCTTAGCATCGATAAAATAATTCGTAAGTGTTTTTCATGCTCTTCCTCACTCTTTGAATAAATGAGAATATCGTTGATAAAAACAATCACAAATTCGTCTAAGAATTTCTTGAATACTCGATTCATTAAATCCATAAAGGCGGTCAGGACATTACTCAATCCGAATGGCATAACTCAAAATTCATAGTGGTCATATCTTGTCCGAAATGCCGTTTTGGGTACATCATCATCCTTTATTTTTAGCTGATGGTAGCCAGATCTAAGATCTATTTTTGAGAAAACTCCAGAGCCATTTAATTGATCAAACAAGTCGTCGATTCTTGGGAGTGGGTACTTATTCTTTATGGTGGCTTTGTTCAGTTCTCGATAATCAATGCACATTCTCATAGTTCCATCTTTCTTCTTCACGAATAATACTGGTGCTCCCCAATGTGAAAAGCTTGGTCGAATGAATCCTTTTTCTATTAACTCATCGAGTTGAATCTTCAATTCTTTTAATCCAATTGGTGCCATTCTGTTTGGGGTTTTAGAGATTGGTGTCGTTCCAGGTAGAACATCAATGTTGAATTCTACGTCTCTAGCTGGTGGTGTTCCAGGTAGAACATCAATGTCGAATTCTACGTCTCTAGCTGGTGGCAAACTCGTTAAACCATCTGGGAAGACATCTGGATATTCACGAACTATCAGCACCTTATCTAAGGTTGTCGCTTCTTGAGTTTGAGTGCACACAACGCTTACCAAGAATCCAGAACATCCAGAGTTCAATAATTGTTGTGCTCGTAATGATGATATAACTGGAATTCTCGAACCCTTCTTATCGCCATGAAATAAAAACGATTCCTCTTCAGGCAGATGAAATCATACGACCTTCTTGCGACAATCAATAGTTGCATAGTGTCTGGTTAGCCAATCCATACCGAGAATTACATCATAATCTTGCATTGCTAAAATAGTCAGGTCTGCTTCCAATTCTCTATCTGTAATACGAACTTTGCATCCTCGAATAATAGAGTCTGCAAGCATTACTATATTCGAGGGTGTAGCTACTCCCAACTTATGTTCTAAAGATTCTATTACTTTATTTAATTTTATTGAATGCACAAGGGATATAAAAGAATGAGTTGCCCCCGAATCAATTAATATAAAGGAAGGTACTCCAGAAATTAGATGCACACCTGTTACTACAGTTGCATTTCCTTCAGCTTCCTCCTTTGTCATGGCGTAAACCCGAGCAACTGCTGCTGGCTTATTCTGGCCATTTTTAGGGCAATCCTTGATAAAATGTCTAGCTTGACCGCACTTAAAACATGTCATTACTCTAGCTCGGCATTCTCCAGTATGTGCCTTCTTACAAGTTGTAACACCCGAAAAATTTTCTATAACGTGCATAGCCTTAGATGAGTCAGGTAATGGAAGTTTAATGTCATTTAAAGGTTATGCTACATATAGAAATGAGTGAGTGATATTTAGAAGAAGAAGGTGACGAGGAAACTCTATATTGGAATGGTTAGTTGATTTATTTAAAACACTAAAGTAAAATAATGGTAAAATAAAAGAAAAATTGAAAGTAAGGGTTTGAAGAGGGAGATTCACATTGATATATATGTATCAAAAGTGAAGGGGGTTTAATTTATAAATGAGAGAAGTTAGTGGAAAAAAAAATTAAAATTAGAAAATGTTGTTTTATAAAAAGTATAAAGTGAAGGTTTGGAAAGTCAAAATAGCTTTTTCTCCTCTCCTTCTTCACGAAAAATTCTAGCAGCCATTGATAGGGTTCTTCTCCATTTCCATCAAGTTTTTGCATGGTTTTAAGGTAAGGTTTAGTTGGGTTTTGTAGGAAATACATTTAAGAGTTGATTTTTGAAGTTTTGGTGGTGGTTTTGTTAAGTTTGCTTAGGGTTTGGGAAACCCTAAATATGGATTCCAAAATTTGCATGTCTTGGCTAATTTTCTTCCCAAATTTAGTGGTTTAACTCTTAGATATGTTAGTTTAGGTTATTTTTAGGGTAGCAAATTGGTGTGAGTTGTGCAAAAACTACATTTTTGTGTTATGTGCACCGATTCTATTTTGGTACTTTCGAATTGCCTATAGTATTTGGTTGTAAAATTTGAGTGTTTTAATAGATAGTAGATGTGTAGAGGTTTACGGAATGGGGTAGAATGTTTAAATTTGATGAAAAACGAGTGAATTATGGCCGATTAAAGTTCAGACACCGAAAATGAGGGGATTTCGAGATTTTGGGTTTTTATGTTGTAGAGTTAGTTGATTTGTGGTAGAAATAGAGTAGGTATCCTTTAGAGTATGTTTTGATTTCTTGGTATATGTTAGGTTAACGAGTGAACAATTGGACCAACCGAGCAAATAATTACGAGCACACACAGGGAATCTTGGTAAGTAGTGGATGTGTGACTTTTGCCTTCGGGCCTACACCACGGAATGGTAGGGATGTTTGGTTGTTTGTTTGTTTGTTTGTTGTGTTTTGTTTTGTGTTGAGCATTGTGTGACATGCATCATGTTTTACACTATGACGCTATGAAAACGATTTTGTGCATATTGTGAATTGTGAGCGTAGAACGTAACAAGATAAAAGAATTGCATATTTGGTCTTGAGTAGAGTTGCCTTGTCGGGAATAAGTGCTGGGGTGTAGCACCCCGAGGGGACTTCTATGAGAGATGTATGGCAAAAATACTTAAGACTTCGGGAGTATGAATTCTTAAACAGTTATAGAATTCTACGATCGATGTGGGGGAGTAAAATCGTGTATGGCCTTCCTAGACGTTTATGGGAAGCGTTCCATCCAGTTTTGCTTGGTTGGATCAATGTGTGGCTATCCTAGACGGTTATGGGATGTGTGCATACTTGATCCACACGGCTTATTAAGAAATTAATGCAAAAAATATGAAATGAGCACAACTGAGAGTTAGAAATTGCATGTGATAGGATTGGTTTGCATTGTGCGTTTGTTTGCATTCATTAATCTCTACTTACTAAGCATTAGGCTTACGTTTTGTATCCTGTGGTGTAGGTGATGGCGTAGTTACAGGTGTGATAGAAGAGGGAGCTCAGGATTAGGGAGCAGTCGGAGACGCATGGAGCACGCCGGTGCAGGCAGTTGTTGGGGCGTCTCGACCATGATCTTCGGGGAGAGTTGGAGGATTGGTATTTTGATTGTAAATAGGTAGGTTAGTTTGGTTGTTATTTGGTATAAATGAAGATGGTTTTGCAACGTTGTAAATATTATTTGGGAGTTATTGTATAAAAGCTTGGTTTTCAGGATTTCGGTTTTAGAAAAATTTAGTGGTTATGCTGCTTGGTTTTTCGTATAGTAAACGATGTTGGTTTTAACTATTTTCACATTTTCGCTAACATTTTAGAGTCAGTTTTTTGGGATTTTTTACATGTCAGGAAGTCGGGAATGTCAAGAATGTTTGAGGTAAATTTTGGATGATTTGGATGTGTGTGGTTTGAAGAAAAATGAAGAAATGAGGAAGAAGGGCGCTGGTGGCGCACAGGCGCGGGCTGGGCGCGCGCAGCGTCGATCGATTGGCCAACAGTGATCACGCACCTGAGAGGGTGCCGATCGCGCCGATCGATCAGCACCAGCGCGCGCGTTGTGGCCGGTGGCCAGCCCGGTTTTTTTTTTTTTTTTAATTTTGTTTTTTTAAAATATGTTTTAACTCGACATTTTTCAACACGTTTGGCATGTATTTCACGCACGTTTTCCAACCATTTTCGAGGGTTCAAAAAACCTGAAAATTGAGTCAAAATTTTGTAAAAAATTATTTTAAATTACGTTTTAAACGTGGGGTTAGTGAGCAAAGTAACGCACTATAACACCCGGTTTTACGGGATTTTGTAATTCCAATAAATAATGACATTTTTGTAAATATGACAAATTAAATCCGTTTTGTGAACGGAAAGTTTTATTGGGACCTAAATAATAAATTGGAATTTATAGTGAAATAAGGAAATTTGGAAAAAACGAATAGTTGGTCAAATAACGAAATAAGTTGGAGAAACCAAACTAAGTTCAACCAAACAAGCAATTGGATGGAGGGGCAAATTAGGAAGTAAAAAGGGAGTAGTTGGGAGCACCAAGTGAGAGTGTGACAAGTGTCAAAACTTGTGGGAGAAGCTTGGCAAAGGCAACACCTTCCTTTTCCCTCCCTTACGAGAAACCACATTCACTTTCACTCTCTCTCCTTTAACTTTCACAACCACGAAAATTCTCTCCACCCCTACGGTTCTTCACAATTCAATGGCTTCTCCAACCGATCAATTTCCTTCACAATTCATTACTAAATCGCGACCCTAGGTAAGGTTTTAATGTTCTGGATTGTTAGCCTTCGATTTTAGAGTTGTTATTCAAATAGGGTTTCGCTAGAAATTGCCGACAGAAGTTAGAAATTGTTAGCTATTGGAATGTTGAATGATAATAAGGTATTTATGGTTATGGAGGATAATTAAGTGGAATTAACGGAGTCCGATTGGATTATACTCGGTTCTAATGCCGTGTGTTATAAATTGTCTTAGGTGAACAAGCTCACGGATAGTGCTTGGTGTGCTGAGGACTTGAGGTAAGTTCTTGTGACTTACTATGGCCGATTAGCCCACACCATATGTCAAGCTTTGTTCCTCGAGGATTGTTGGTGAATGTTGGTGCTTTGCCTGTTTAACTTCTTTGGTTGGGTAGTTTAGGGTTAGTTACTTTATAGTCTGTGCTTGTGATGTTTTGATGGTATTTGTTAGGTTTTGATGGTATTTACGTTATATATGTTATATTGTGCATATTGAACTGTTCATGCATCATGGTTTCAAAACGTCATGAAAATGAATTTATGCATGGGTTTTATGAAAAGAACATGCATGTAAGGGCAAGTAAAGTATCACAGTAAACAACCATGGCATGGGGTTATTGGGGAGGAGGTTCAGACCTGGCGTTCCGTGGTGAGCGGGTTTTCCTCCCTTCAGATGGTGTGGGCTATCTAACTGCTTGATGTGCCCTATCCATCTGTCGAGCGTTTCCGATAACCATAGACTGACACGTACCGATATATGAAATGACATGGACGGTTTTCTTAGCATCGAGCATACATGATCATGCATTGGCATTTATGTAGAATTTATTGAGATTTTTATTTCATAGGTGTCTTTATGGTGTAGGTGATATTGAGCAAGGTGAGGAGGATTTTCCTCTCTCAGACGAGCCTGCAGCTTGAAGGAGGATGTTCGGGGAGCAGTTGGCGTAGTCGATGCACACTTGATGTAACACCTGGTTTTACGGGTTTTTGGATTTTCTCGCGCAATGGCATTTTTGTAAATAATTGAAATAGGTCCGATTTGCGAATCGAGAGTATTTATGGAATCCTTACAATTAATATGGATTTTAGGAGAATTATGAGAATTTGAGAAATTCAGACCGAAGTGTAACGCACATGTTTTCGTTTTTAACCCTATAGGGGTTTAATTCGTAAAAATAGTAAATTAAATCCGTTGGCGAACGGAAAGTTTTATTAGAGCCCTAGAAATAAATTGGAATTATTGGTGAAATAAGAAAAGCCAGAGAAAACGAATCGGAGGACTAAATAATGAGATAGTTAAATATTAAGCTAGAGGGGCGAAATGGTAAATCGCATGTCAAATACATTAAATAGGCAAAAACTTCATTTCTTCTCCAACACTCCAAGAAATCTTTTCCTTCTCCTCCAACGGCGGTTTTCTTCCTCTTCTATCGTTCCTCATCAACGCCGGCGACCGGCCCTCCGATCAACACGTTTCTTCACGTTTCATTCTCCAAACAACATCCTAGGTACGAATCTATAGTTTTAGAGCCATAGTTCTCGATTTCTAGGTTGGTCAATGGTTTGAGTTTTGTAGGATTTTAGTAAAAGTAGTTGGGTTTTGTTAGTAATGGTGAGTTAGCGTTGCATTTATGATTATCGAGCGTTATTGGGCGAATGAATGGATGTATTCGGTGTTTTAGTTGAAAAACCAGTTTTGGAAAGCTTGGGAAACTCCATTAATGGAGGCTTAGAGTTTGTGAGCGCAAATTGCTCGATAAAATACCTCAATGAGTTAAACTAGAATTTTAGGAAATTTTTTAGTTAAGGGCTTCGTTAGTTTGGACGTTTAATGACTCAAATCCGTTTTAACGGCGATTATTGTGAATTTGCCTTAGGTAAACAACGCTCGTGGACGGAGCTAGAAGTGCAACGAACGCGAGGTAAGTTCTCATGACTCACTCTGGCCGATAGGCCTACACCGTACGTCGATGTCGTCTCGAGGAGTTTGGTGACGTGTTTGTTTAAATTGTTTTGGTTGGGTAGTTTAGGTTTAGTTGTTTGTATAGGTTGATTGTTGTAAAGGTTTTGATGGTATATTGTAGCGTTTTGATGGTATGCTCGTTATGTATGTTATATGAATTATTCATGCATCACAGTTTTCAAATAGGCATAAGAAAATGAATTTCCGCACGATGTTTTAAAGAAAATGGCGATGTGGCCCGGAGGGGGGGCGATTGATCTATTGTGTGGATCGACTACGGGTTTGTCACAATACCACATCTAATATGAACTCATGTATGTTATGGTCATGCGAGATGGGGCTCAGGCACGGCTGTACGTGTTGTAAGCGTGTACCCCCCTCCTCTAGCTGGAAAGGATAGTCCGACCGCTGGATGGGTCCTCTCCAGTTAGGGGGTTGAGATCTCGGTGACACCCACGATGTAAAGATATGAAAATGTTGCATGATTTACGAACTCATACGCACAGCATGCATAGCATTTATGAGACTTGCTGAGATTTTTATCTCATAGATTGTCTGTATGGTGTAGGTGATCTTGACTTAGGTGAGGACGAGATCCCTCCACCCGAGGAGTGATGCAGTTGGCGGAGGATGGCTCGCGGGGGTGTGCTGGCGCAGTCGATGCTTAACCTGACCCGTGGGGATGTACGTATGTGTTTTGAGGGTTATGGATTTAAACGGGCTGATGGGTGAAATTATGGATTGAATTGTATAGAAACCCATATTAGGATGCTTGGTATCTGGATAGGTTAAAAACCGATGTTTTAAAGATTTTGGTTAGCTTATGTTATGTACGGATGAATATTGATGAATGTTGGTGTTTTGATGAAATAGAATGGAGTTTGGGTGAGTTTTGATGCTTTGAAAGTTAGTTTGCGATTTTAAGTTGAAATCGATGTTTTGTGTCGGGATTGGATGATTTAAGTTGAATGCTCGGTTTATGGATGGTGGTGGAATTGATATTGAATAGGTAGAGTTGGTTAAGTTTGGAGGTGATTGAAGGTGTTGAAGGTGTAAAAAAGCTGGAAAATTGCCTAAGTAGGGGTATACACCTTGCCAGGCAAGGGGTCGACTGCTATTGCAAGGGGTCGACCGAACTTACAAAGGAATGCAACCCGAGAGCAAAACTGTTTTTGAAGTGTCAAACACTTAGACTAGGGGTCGACCGCTATTGCAAGGGGTCGACCGAACTTACAAAGGAATGCAACCCGAGAGAAAAACTGTTTTTGAAGTGTCAAACATTTAGACTAGGGGTCGACCGCTATTGCAAGGGGTCGACCGAACTTACAAAGGAATGCAACCCGAGAGCAAAACTGTTTTTGAAGTGTCAAACACTTAGACTAAGGGTCGACCGCTATTGCAAGGTGTCGACCGGTTTCAGTACAAACAAAAATCAGAACCTTTTTAGGGGTCGACCACTATTATGAGGTGTTGACCGAAAGCTCTGGGGGTCGACCGGAATACTTTTTATAGTGTTAATCTTGGGATTTTGGTTAATTTTATCTTGTAACGAGTCTTCCACGCACAGTAGTCTTCTGTCGAATGAGGTTTATTGTCTCTAAACAAGTGAGATTAAGGGATTGAAACCTTAGACGAGTCATTTTGGGTACGTTTAAAGTTAGATCCTGATTTTCGAGAGAAAAAAAAAATGCTATAAAAGAAAAATGGAAATGATTTAAGCGAGAACGGGCGAGAGTAATAATGAATTTTAAAATTTTACGTCATTTTTAGAAATAATAATACTGAAAAATAAGGGTACAGTGTTAGGGTCGCTACACTTGACCCGTGGGAGCATAGGTTAAATGTTTTGGGTGATGATATTTTGATGAAATGTATAGAAACTCTTATTAGGATTCTTGGTATCTGGATAGGTTGAAAATTTATGTTTTGATGATATTTTTGATAGCTTCCGCTAGGTATGGATAGTTTGTGAACATATATGTATATAATGTTCATTTTGAAGTCTCTGGAAATGGAGAATGTTATTTTTAGTGTTTTTGGAAGTTCTGAGTAAATGGTGTGCAAGTACAGGGGGAAATTGTATGGGTTACGGTTAAGTAGTAAACTTCTGTCGTTTTGTGATCGGCAGAGGTTTATATAAGAGTTTGGTTAAAGTCAACCGGCAGATGTGTTCGGTTACTGTTGAGCGGTAGATGTAGGCAATAGATTCTGTCGTTTTGTGATCGGCAAAGGTTTATATAAGAGTTTGGTCAAAGTCAACCGACAGATGTGTTCGGTTACTGTTGAGCGGTAGATGTAGGCAATAGATTCTGTCATTTTGTGATCGGCAGAGGTTTATATAAGAGTTTGGTCAAAATCAACCGGCAGATGTGTTCGATTACTGTTGAGCGGTAGATGTAGGCAATAGATTTTGTCGTTTTGGGATCGGCAGAGGTTTGTATGAGCTTTTGGTCAAAGTCAACTGGCAGATGTGTTCGGTTACTATTGAGCAGTTGATGTAGCTTGGCAGATTCAGTCGTTTTGTGATCGGCAGAAGTTGGTATAAGTGTTTGGTCAAAGTCAACTGGCAGATATGTTCGGTTACTGTTCACCTGTGGATGTGTTTTGTGAGTGATCAGTGGATGTGTTTTGTGAGTGACTGGTGGATGTATTTGATGAGTGAGCAGTGGATGTGAGTTGAGCGGTGGATGTAGCTTAGCAGGAGTGAGCGGTGGATGTGAGTTGAGCGGTGGATGTAGCTTAGCAGAAGTGAGCGGCGGATGTGAACAGGAAAAATTTTGGGCTTTGGGCCTTTTTGCCCTCTGTTCTGCTGGGCTGATTCCTCTTCTGTTTTAATGGTTTTATTTAATTGATTTTTAAATATGTTTCAACAATTTATACTTTGACGTATCAATTTAACGAAAGGGTTTACTAGAAAGTTATAAAAAAATATATATATAATACGGAAAAATTAGGAATAGTTTTAAGGGTCGTTACACGCATCGAGCCAGGGTGGGTTTGGGGGCGTTACACAAGTGGGACACATTAGTATGGTAGGTATTGCTGTTTGATTCACTAGTTCCCTTTTAATAAACTTGGAGGCTCCACTAGCAGCATCATTGGTCATTGGCCGTTTTGATCCAGCCCATTGCGGTGGTAGCAGTTTATTCTTTGTCGACTATGTTGCATAACTGAACCTTCTTCTATTCCCCAATCTCTGTTTTAAGGGCTTTTTCAACTACTGCAGCAAATGGGGTGTCCCGTGAAGTATGGAGGTTGACATCCTTAAATATCTCCGCCCTTAATCCTTGAACAAAACGCTTTACTTTCAAAGTCTCATTGCTGACCATATGCGAGGCAAAGCGAGAGAGTTGATCGAACTTGTGCACATATTCAATGACACTTCCGGTCTGTTTCAGGGACATGAATTCTTCCATCTTTGCATCCTTCATAGCATCAGCAAAGTATTTCTCGTAGAAGAGTTCCTTAAATCGCTACCACGTAATAGTAGTATCTGGATGCATTACCTTCACTAAGTCCCACCAATATCGTGCATCCCTCCTGAACATTGTGGCTGCACATGACAACTTCTCTGTCTCCAAAATCTTGGCATGCTCGAATATCTCCTCAATTATTTTGATTCAATCCTCAGCAGTTGCCATGTCAGTCAAGTTACCATCAAAGGTTGGAGGATCTAATCTTCAAAACCTCTCGAGGTCGATGTCCATGTATCGCGGTCTATTCACATTCTGGGCCTGTGCGCTCGCTACCTGTGCGTTAGCTGCCTGGGCTGTGGCAGTAGCCGATTGGGCCGTGCCTGAGCATACAGAGTAGTCTACATAACCATTTAAAAACTTAGTGCTCTAATACTAACTGTAATGACCCCAAAATTTAATTTTTATTTTTTCCTAATTTGAAATCCTAAAATTTTTCCCAAATCGATTTGTAAATTAGGTTAAATTAGATCGTTATAAAATCCTAATTTTCTTAATTCAAAATTTATTGAAAATAGTAAAAATCATTTATTAAGCGGAAGCTTTAAATTACTATCAATAAATGTTTAGAAAATTAAATACTAAACAAACATTAAATAAAACCTCATTCATAAATTTAAAATAACGTACTTACTAAAAATCCAACAGTTGATGAAATAAATTATTCAAATTGAAAATTAAAATTTAATGCAACTAAATATAAAATATTATTTTAAAACGATATAAAATCATGACTTTAAATTTTTATTCAGAACCAACGACAATATCCTCCTCTGTATGCTTGCCCGCCTCTGGCAAATTCTCGATCAGCGCCATTTCTTCTTCAGATAAAAATTCACCCACATCACAAAATTAATACGTGAGATAAACTTAGTAAGTAAAAACACGTGCATGTGACTTTAATTGCATACATTACCCAATTTTATGCTTTAAAAGTTACATACTGGATGAAACTCATTTTTCGATCCTTACCATGCGTTCAGGCTTTCAGAAAATTAGCGGTTTCTTACCCTCATAAAGTTTCATCAGCTATCTAAATAACCATGCATTCAGGCTCTCATTAGCCATTTCATGTGTTTCGTCAATTCCATTCGTTTTCATGCATTTCATACACTCATGCATAATGATCTATCGTTTTTATCTTTCTACATTCCTATGTCAATGTCTATACATGCGTGTCCAAATAATGAAATAATTAACAAAATAAAATGCTTTAAATAAAATAATTTAATATATGTTTCGCGATGTAGGGCCCACGGCCAAAACATTTAAAACCTAGTGTTTTACTTACTTGGATTTCGAGAGAGATAGGGAATAGAGTTTTTGGTATCTTTCTCCAAGTGTTGGATTAATCTTCCTTGCCTAAAAATTGAGAAGGTTTAAATTTCTTATTTTACCCAAAAATAATCATTGAAATTAATAAGGATAAAATTTTCCTTACCAATAACGTCAAATCGTTGAATTTTCAGATTGATTGAGTGTCCTTAACGATCCAAAAATTCAGTTTGGGTTTGGGCCGGTTCAGTCAATAGGGTCGATTCGGGTCAATAGGTGGTCTGGTTCAGTTTCTAAACTATTGGTGGTTCGGTCTGAGCTTTTAACAAAACCTGTTCTTCTCCTTTCGTTGTGACGACCCCAACCCGGCCAGGGCCTCCACGAAAAGACCATAACGTAATCTTAACTTAAATCCTAAAATAGCTCACGTAAAATTTTTTCTTTTTATAACACTCGTAATGTTTCGACTTCTAAACCACTACATCGAAGTCTCGGATTATTAAAATCCCTTAAAATCATTTAAATAATCAATAATTAAACTAAGAAACAATTAAAAGGGCAAAATTGTCAAAGTGCCCAGCATAGGGAGGGGCGATCAGTCGCCCTCCCTACTGGTGATCGCTCGCCAGCAAAGTAAAAACGAGGGGCGATCGATCGCCCGATTTGGGCGATCATTCGCCCCACATGGTTACCCAGCGATTGCCTAACAGGCCATCGCTCGGCAACCGCTCTGGAAATTTAATTCCAGAGCATTGCCCTAACTATCCAACCACCGATCGATTGTCACCCCAGGGGCGATCGATCGGCAGGGGCTCTGGATTTCGAACTCCAGAGCCCTGCTTCTTCTTTCCTTCTTCTCCGCCTTCCTTTCCTTTAATACTTCAACCAACCATTTTAACATGCACTACCCAAAATTCCACATCAAACCCATCCAACAACACGCATCACCCGACACTATTCGTTACTCGAAACACAACTCTAACTTAGTCTATACACTTCCAAATTTCACGAAAACTGACTGCATGGATCGCTCTAAAACCGAGCCAATCCCTACACGTATAAATGCTTAAAATCATCAAATAAAACCCAATCAAATCCTCAAAACAAACATCGAACATAAACATGAAATTTCCTTAAAACATCACCAAAGACATACATTATCAAATCATTCAAATAGCACTACTTCAAACCTACATCCACTATAAATTTTCTAAATAATAAACCTAACTATACACCCTAAAATCCATAATCTTTTTAACCAATAAAACTAACTCACATCTCTTCGCCACAAAATAGTTCAGGGCGCACCATCAGACCATCAAGCCAAACCAAAACACACCCCGTCGGCACGAGCACCATCCGTCAACCACCTATTCCTTGACATCGAGAGAACTCTCATCTTCACACCTGTCACCTACATCATGCAACATAAACATTAAGCCTAATGCTTAGTAAGGGGATGCACTATACTTTACATATGCATGAATGCATGATTCTTTTCATAAAACATGTTCATTTACTTGTTCTTATTCTTTTTCTTTTGGTTGACATGGATAAAGGTGGGGATGTGCCAGGGAGTAGGCCAAGTGCGTGTACATAGTCCTTTCGGCCGTATTCATAGTCCATCGCATGGAAGTGACATTGGTTTTGTTGTTCTGGCCATACTGTCCCAACTCACACTTAATCATTACTTTTCCTTTACATCATTCATGCATGAAACATTTCTTATGACATTTGAGAAAACATGATGCATGAGGAATCTACGTATAACATATCATCAAGACAAATCATCGAGCAATTCACAACATACATAGACATACACTAATCTTAACGAATTTCACAAACAACTAATAACTAACATTCTAGGCTACCCGACTCATTAAACCCCACAATTAGAAAATCATCATCAAAACAACAAAAGCCTAACGTTGACACGATGTAGGGCCTTAAGGGCCGGAAACCTAACACCCACTTACCTGGCGTCCGTAGCAAGCCGAGCACCGTCCAAAAGCTGTGTCCACCTAAGGCATTCCATAAATAAAGGCATTAAAACCAATCCATAATAAATGAATCCCAAAGTCAAACAAGGTTCCTAGCTAAGGCAATTCCTCCTAAAACTTCAATTTTCTTCATTCGAGCATTTTATCGAGCACGTTGTGCTCGCCAACTTTTAAGCTCCATGGGTGGATTTTTCTTAAACTCCAACAAGCCAAAAATCAACCTAACAATCACCCAACTCTTATAAGTTCACTCCAACCTTCAAAATAACGACAAATGTAACATCAACGGACATTAATATCATTAAACTAACGATCCTTAACTAAACCTACGATTTCTCAATCCTAAATCAAAAATACCCTAATCGAAATCCATCCTTAAAACTAAACAAAACATAGCTAAAGACCCAGAGCTTACCTAGAACGTTGATTGGAGAAGGCAAATCGAAGAAGGAATCAATGAAGGAGGAGGCGTTGATCGATCGTTGAAGAGAAATGGAGATGGAGAGGGGAAGAATCGCCAAAGGAAGGAAGAAAGAAGCTCCCTGGAGCCTTGGCATAAAAATGGAGAAGAGGAGAGAGAAGAGTTGTCTTTTTATTAAGTTTTTAACCTATCAAAATTACCTTTTTGCCCATCCCTCAATTCTTTAGCTTAGATCGTTATTTTGTCTATCAATTTGGTTTCTCCGAAATTTTCTTATTTCTCCAAATATTTCAACTTATTCCTAGGGTTCTAACGAAACTCTCCGTTCACAAAACGGACTTTATTTACTATTTTTACGACTTAAAACACTATAGGCGGAAAACCGTAACTCGGCGTTACACTATCGATTGGATTTCTAAAAATTTACTTATTCTTCTAAAAATCATCATATATTCCCAGGGTCCTAATAAAACCTCCCGCTCACAAAACGGACCTAATTTACTTATTTACAAAAATACCCTTGGAGCGGAAACTCGAAAAACTTGGGTGTTACATTCGTCCTTCACCTTCTATTCTGTCGAGAGAGAGTGAGTGAGAGTGAGAAACAGAGAGCGAGAGATCAAACGAGAGAGAGTGTGCGTGAGCGAGAGTGACAGAACGAAAGAGAGAGAACCTTATACCTAAGGAGGTTGTTGGTTCGGTCAAAGAAACGTCTCTGTTGATGCGAGAACAATTTCGACCGAGAAAGAGAACTTCTTCGAAGGGAATGTTCAGCCAGGTCTGAGCAGGTTGCGTTGGTCGGAGTTAGGGCGACGCAAGGTAAGAGTTTCTCCTAATTCCTCTATGTTTTCAGAAATCGGGAGAAAGGGAGTTGTTTGTTTGCTGTGATTTTCTCCTATCACAGAGCAGACTTAAATTCTAGGGAAAGATTCTAATTTTTTCCTAAGAAAAATTGTAACGACCCCTTATCCCAGCAAGATATTGTCCGCTCTGGGGATTGGGCCGCAGCCCAATATCCACCCCTCACGGCTTTGTTTGGCGAGAACTTCCCAGAAGGTCACCCAACCTGGAATTGCTGTAACACTCGAGTCAACGGCCAGGTGATTTTCTTAACTGTATTAACGGTCATAAATATTTAATCTTTACAGTTTAGGACTTATACCAAGAATAATTAATTACATGTGGATCTAAACTAGGTTGAGTGGCAAAGTTGTAATAATGGAGAATTGAGGTCAGTATTTAAAGAAAAAGGAAAAGATTTAAACCTCATTTAAACCACTGTAGCCGACACCACCCTTTCCGGCAATTTCTTCTCTCGCAAGTCCTTACTCTCTACTTTCAGTAAACTCTCCTCGACGGCCGGTTTACTCCGCCACCACTCGACTACTCTGCGCCTGAGGTATGCATTTGACAATGTGGCTATTTGTTAGTTTATTAGCTCTGTTTTCAGCTCTGTATTGAAGTTTTGGATTCTTCAATGGCCGAATATTGATAGGAACATTTTGAAACCCAAGATTTGTAATGTTATTCCGAATAGATTCTGGACATTTAAAACAACCAACCCTGAGTTATTATTTCTCGAATCCGTCTGTCTTGGTTTTGAGATTTCAGGTTACATCGAGTATTAGACTAAGGATTCGGGAATGACTCTTAGTTATTAGACCCTAGGATGACTTGTGAGTAGAACTGTTAGGATTTTGTTTTAACTACTGCAATGTAAATGTTTTAGGTGAAGAAGTTGAAGAGAAAGAAGCTCAAAGTGCTAAGGAGACCAGGTAAGTGAATGTATTAAGATTTCCGACTAATAGAGCCCTACATCGTGGGAGTACTAGGTTGAGATGTCAAATGTTTACCTTATAATTATGAGCTTGTCTGCACTTGAAGGATTTATGTATGCTGCGAGTTACACCATGTGATGACCTTTTAGTGAATGTGAAGTTGTCTGCTCTGGTATGATCCTTGTCTTAGTTGATGAGTTAAAAGCTCTCATGTTCATGCATCATGAATGTTTCTCAGGCATAAGAAAATGTTTTAACGCATGTTTTCCATGAACAAGATAAATATGTATATGTATAAGATTTATGCAACGTGGATTAAGTGAGGGTTGGGGGCGGTTCGGCGTATGTCACAGTCCAAAGAAGGACATATGAGTACGACCCGCAGTAGGGAACAAGATCAAACTCACTGTCGAACCCCCTTTACCGGCATAAATCCTCTCTTGATCCACACAACCTAAACAAAGAATATGAACAAAGACTATGAATGATGAATATGATCAATGACTATGAATGATGAATATGATCAATGATTGTGAATGATGAATATGATCAATGATGATGAATGATGAATATGATCCATGATTATGAATGATGATTATGAGCAAAGACATGAACAAGAAAAGACTTATGAGCATGTGATTTTCCCAAATTATGCATTCATGCATCCATGTAGTGTTGCACTCCTTACTAAGCATTAGGCTTATAGTTTAAACCTTATGATGTAGGTGACGAGTTTTCAGGTGAGGAACTCAAGGTCAATGAAGATGTCTAAGCTTGGTTGCTGGAGGATGCTCAGTGTGACAGTGAAGGCTGGATAGGCGATCAAGTTCCCTGGTTATACCCATAGTAAGTCAGAGAAGTTTATGATAAACAGATGACTAAGTAGAATAGAGTTTACTTATAACAAGGAGATTCGGATTTTTAATGGTTTGACTTTAGAGTCTGTTAACGATTTTAAGGATCATTGAATGATCTGTTTTGCTTAAGCCTTCCGCTATGTGTATCTTGTATGGGATATGGTTTTCACTCATTAGGGTTTATAATTCCCAGGTTAAGATTTGGGTGAGTTGTAGTATTTTCTGTTGGATGAGGTTGTTTGATGATCATAGTGTTTCACTACCATAAGATAGAAGCTGGATGAGGCATTCATCCGGCTGACGTCATCGGCAGATGTCAAATGATAGGAGTCGAACGATTGAGTCTTCCGGATGACGTCACCGGAAGATGTAGTATGTTTCTCCATCGGCAGGTGTAGAGTGTTTAGCCATTGGATGATGAAAGTGCTATTTTGTCGTCTAGCGATCGGCAGATGTAGAGTGTTAGCCATCGGATGATGAAAGTGCTATTTTGTCGTCTAGCGATCGGCAGATGTAGAGTGTTAGCCATCGGATGATGAAAGTGCCATTTTGTCGTCTAGCGATCGGCAGATATAGAGTGATTAGCCATCGGACGATGTGAGGGTTTCCTTGTCGTTTAGTGACCGGGTCATGTTTTAATTATGCACGTGGGGAGCACATGTCCATCGGATGATGTTTCCCTATTTCACCGGAAGATGAAGTACATTCCCTCGCCGGATGATGTAAATAATAACTTGTCGTTTAGTGATCGGATGATATAGAGCTCCTAAGCTATCGGAAGATGTCATAGATGAACACGTGAATTTCACATGTCTATCGGTGGATGTTTTAAATTGGTCACACGAGATGCACGTGATCGTCGGTCGATGCGAGTATTCGCATCTGCCGATAGGTGTTTAAATGAGTCATGAGGGGTGCACGTGCCATCCGAAAGATGCAATGTCTATCGGTTGATGCATGCAGACCCATGCAACTTGTACGTCGATTGGAAGCATGTACGAGGGACTAACTTTCCATCCGTTAAGTTGAAGTCTTTAAGCCTGTTTGGTATACTGTTATTAAAAAAAAAAAAAGAAGGAGAAAAGAGTTCAAATATGAGTTAAAGTCTTATGTAAAGTCAAGAATTTCGTGGCGATCCTCCCCGGGTCGTTACAATTGCTCTCGCCGAAGCACTTTTAACTTTGGAGTTCTTATGGGATCCGTTGCCAATTGTGCTCCAAAACGCGTCTTATTATGTTGGGAGGGTCTCTTTACATATGTTTCATTTCCACATACTTCCCCAAGCGATGTGGGATTGTGACGACCCCCTTTTTACGACCTGTCACCTTCTGGTTCGCCCGCGCGGACGTACCGCCATCCGGGTTCCGGTTCGTGCAGCCATCGTACACATACTTTCACATCCGGGCATCACAATCACCCCCCTCGGGGACCCAACGTCCTCGTTGGCCATATTTTCAGTTGGGTACAGGCTCTGATACCATTTGTAACGACCCCTTATCCCAGCAAGATATGTCCGCTCTAGGGATTGGGCCGCAGCCCAATATCCTCCCCTCACGGCTTTGTTTGGCGAGAACTTCCCAGCCACTCAACCTGGAATTGCTCTCGCCGAAGCACTTTTAACTTCGGAGTTCTTATGAGATCCGTTGCCAATTGTGCTCCAAAACGCGTCTTACTATGTTGGGAGGGTCTCTTTACATATGTTTCATTTCCACATACTTCCCCAAGCGATGTGGGATTGTGACGACCCCCTTTTTACGACCTGTCACCTTCCGGTTCGCTCACGCGGACGTACCGCCATCCGAGTTCCGGTTCGTGCAGCCATCATACACATACTGTCACATCCGGGTCATCACAAAAATGGTATGAATCTGATCACCCAATTTGATCAGATTCACAGACCAATTTAGGGAATATTTTTCTCTGTTATAATTTCCTTTTTTTTGTACAATATTGACTTGAGATTAGGATTGAATTGGGTAACGATTTTGTGCTAAAATTAGAGATTTTGATTGATTGAATTTTGATTTAGGGTTTGATGGGATTAGGAAACTAATTGATCCCTTAATTTGGGGCTACATTTTGGTGTATTACAGGGAAATACTGAAAATCATGATTAAAATTCTAGCATCGTAGTCCATAAAGCATGGCCTAGTCCATTAAATGTTCACGTAGATAAGAATAATATCCAATGGTAATAAGTCCAAACTAAGTACTTTGAACTATGTAAAAATCAAAGTGGTATATAGATGTTACGAAGATCCAAAGAAAATAAAAATTCAAAAACTAATGAACATTTGAAAGAAAGATAAAAAGAAGGGAAATTACCAATTATGGGCATAAACTATGAGTGTTCTTCAATTCAAACCATAAACTAATTTTTTTAACAATGCAAACCATAAAGTATCAAAATTGTGACAAATCTGACCACGCCGGACAGACGTAATATTGGCCACCAACCAAACGGACGCTTTATTGTATCGTCCGTCCGCCTTTTTCGTTCAATAAAAAGCTGCAGCGTGTTCCGGATGGACGCTATGTATCGCCGTCCATCCGGACTTACTTACGAATGTACCGGACGGACGGTAAAATATAGCATCCGTCCAGACAATCGGTTGAAAACTAGTCAAAAAGCAAAATTTGGACTTTTCACCGGTGATAAAAACGACGACAAATGGCGACGAAATTGGACTTTTCTCTCGACTCTTGCAAATTTTTCGTAGATTTACGACCAAAAAGAGTTTCTGGTAATTGCTTTATCAATTCTGATTCATTTACTTCAAGTTTTAACATAAATAACGTGATAATCCCGAGCCCTAATTTGAAATTGGGAAGAAGGCAACAAATCAGACGGATGCCATATATAGCGTCCGTCTGATGAGCTTCATTTGTTGCTAATCGGATGGACGCCAAATAAGGTGGCCGTCCGGACGCCTTCGGACGGACAAACGCTAAAAAAGGCGTCCGTCCGGCCAAAGGCTAAATTGGCAGAAAATTAATTTTTTTTTTCTTTTTCAATTTTTCTGTTCGTTTATCGGTGTATGTGAAATTATCTTATTGTTAAAACTATTTTGTATTCAATTCATACGATATTGTTTAACTTGAATAACATTTTGATTTTTGTACAGATAATTGTCGTAAATAGCTAAGAAATTGGATGATGTAAATGAGCCTGCGAACATACACTGGTATATGGAGAGGACGCTCCCATATACGGTGATATTCAACCATTTGATCACTTAGAGGGTGATGGAGAAATACAAGTGTCTTCAATTTCGCAAACTTTAGACGATGAGCTACGAGAACCATTTAATTCTGAGGATGACGAGGTGCAAAGCAGACAAACAAGGGCTGCAGATTCTGGTGATTTTGCTTTGAGTAGACAATATATATCTTTGCAGGCCATTAGAAATGAAATACGAGACTATTCTTTGAAAAAAAAGATATGATATCAAGATCGTTAAAAGTGGGAGGAACAAACTGACGGCAAAATATGAAGTAGTAGATTGTCAATGGCATCTGCATGCTTCGGCCACGCAAAATGAGGCGACCTTCCAAATAAAGTCATACTGTAATGATCACAATTGTGTAAGGGTATTGGATAATCGATACGCTACGACAAAGTGGTTGGCAACAACTTATTCAGATAGGTTCAAAAGTCAACCTGACTGGCCCATTCATGATATTATCGAGACAGTGAGGCGGGAACATAAGGTTAACATTAAGTCAAGCCTTGCGAGAAGAGTGTAACGAACCTTAATTTTTACTCTTGTACTATTCCTAAAATTCACATGAAATTTAAACTTTTATACTGTAATTAATCATGCATGCATAAGGGTATTTAACCCCAATCAGCAGAAGACTATTCACGTATGGATAAATCTCACACTAAATTAAACTTTGGTAAAACAGTGGTAAAATAATAAAAAAGAGGCTTTCTATCGGGTTTCATCAAATGAACAATTCGTCTCTGGTTTCATCAATTTAAATAGTGAAAGAGGATGTTTATCTCTATCGGGTTTGGAAGACAAAAACAGAAGAAGGCATGGACGACAGAAACCGTAGACGGTGTGGACATTTGCAAAAAGGAGGCATCGTGGACGTTTGCAAATAGAAGGTATCGTGGACATTTGCAAACAGAAGGTATCGTGGACGATGGAGACAGAAGGCAGTGTGGACGACTGATTTTCTCTGCCAGAATACTTAACTAAACTTTATCGTCCACGGACTTTGGACGATAACTTCCTCTTATAAAATACTTAACTCTAAACCATGCATTACCCGATCGATCGCCCCATTGCTGGCGATCGATCGGCTAGCTCTCTGGATTTTGTCCAGAGAGCTGCCTTCACATTCTTTTCCCTTGTACCTACTCACCATTCACCCAGAATTTCCAGAAACGTTAAACATCAACAATCATCTTCCATTTCATCGATTTAAATGTTTACATTTTCCAGATATCAAACACCCTAAAATGAGTTCTATGCAATTCATTCTATTCTTTCACCCATCAGCCCGTATAAATTCCAAAACCACAAAACACTTAACTAATGCTCCCACGGGTCAATTTGGCTCTGACTGCACTGCGCACTCCCACGGGTACACCTGTTCGACCAGCTTATGCGTCGAGTGGAGGAATCTCATCCTCACCTATCTCGAAGTCACCTACACCATAGAAAATAACCTATGAGCTACAGACCTCAACAAGTCTCGTAAATGGGAATGCATGCTATGTGTGTAGGGTTTATAAAAACATGCATTACATTTTCATCATTTAGTTTCATAGCGGGAGGTGTCACCGGGGGTTGACTAACCAGATACAGAGGGCACATCTCGCAGTTAGATAGCCCTTTCCATCTGCAAGGGGGAAAACATGTTCCTCCTCTCAGGGCAGCCATGTCTGAACCCCACCCCGACGTGACCGGGTTACATGCATTTCATATCTTTTCGTTAGGCGTTTCTTTTCATGAAAACATATGCGGGAATTCATTTTCTATGCTTTTCAAAACACGATGCATGTACATGGATTTTTGCAATAAACGTAAAGAAAGCATAAACAATACATAGAACCTACTGAAAAACGCCATACATACCATCATCCTAAACTACCCATCCAACCCACACTAAACAACATATTCACCAAGTATCCTCGATCAAGTTAACTCATCTATGGTATAGGCCGGATCGGCCAAACAAAGCACGAAAACTTACCTCGGTTCCTCAGCACACCGAGCAATATCCGTGAGCTTTGTTCACCTAAACCAATTTATAACACACGGCATTAAAACCGAGTTTAAACCAATCGGACTCCATTAGTTCTACTTATCTATCCTCCATACTCGTAAACAACTTATTATCATCCGCAACTCTATAACCAATAATTTCTATCTTCACGCGGCCACTTCAAACGACGCCCTAAGAAAACTCCAGCCGATTAATAGCTTTAGAAACCTGGATAATAACTTCCAAAATGTTAGAGTCTTACATAGGATCGGGGTGGAAGAAGAAAGCGCGAAGAAAATTGACGATCAGAGTGGAACGTCGGTTGTCGAAAAGAGAGCGCGGGAGGGGGAAGAAATCGCCAGAGAAGAGTTTTTCTCTCTAGGAAATTCGTGAAGTGTCGAGGAAGAAAGAGGAGATTTGTGATTTTTATAAAAACTGACTTTCTTAATTACCTTATTGCCCTCTATTTGATCTTTTTGTTTATTTCATTACTTAAATCTTTATTTAGTTAACGATTCGTTTTCTCCAAATTTTTTTATTTCATCATTAATTCCAACTTATTGTTAAGGCTCCATTAAAACTGCAATTATTTATTGGGATAATAAAATCCTGTAAAACTGGGTGTTACATTTCATCCACCTTAATTAAAATTTTGTCCTCAAAATTTGATTATACAAACAGTTCAGGATACTTCGACATCATATCCTGCTGCCTCTTCCAAGTGACTTCCTCTATATCGTGATTCCGCCATAGGACCATTACTAGTGAGATCTCTTTATTACGCAACGCCTTGATAGAGGACTCTAGAATTTGTACTGGCCTTTCCACGTAGGTTAGTGTTGGTTGCACCTCGATCTCTCGTGTCTCAATGACGTGTGATGGATCACGCACGCATTTTTTGAGCATGGACACGTGAAACACATCGTGAATGCCATCCATAGATGCTGGAATCTGTAACCTGTACGCCCTAGATCCGATCCTTTTCAAAATAGGAAAGGGCCTCACATAACGAGGGTTCAACTTGCCCCTTCTTCCGAGTCGCATAACACCTTTAAACGGAGAAATCTTCAAATATACTTTGTCTCCCTCCTTGAATTGCAATTCCCTCCGTCTAGTATCAGCATAGCTCTTTTGGCGGCTCTGTGCTTTCTCTATACGTTGTCTGATAACAACGATCTTCTCCGCTGTTTGTTGTAAAATATCTAGGCAAATTACACTAGCCACGCCAACCTCATCCTAATATAGCGGAGACCTGCACTTTCGACCATAAAGCTCTTCATACGGAGCTATGTCGATCGTAGCCTGGAAGCTGATGTTGTAGAGAACTCAATCAAGGGCAAATATCGACTCCTCGAGCCCTGAAACTCCAGCACGCAAGCTCTAAGCATATCCTCAAGAATCTGATTTGTTCTTTCCGTCTGTCCGTCCGTCTGAGGATGAAACGTCGTGCTAAAATTCAACTGAGTTCCCATAGCCTTATGTAAACTCTTCCAGAACTTTGAAGTAAACCTGGCATCTCTATCAGAGACAATCAAAATAGGCACTCCGTGTAATCTGACAATCTCCTGCACATAAAGCTCGGCAAGCTGATCCATAGAGTAGGTCATCTTCACTGATAGAAAGTGGGCCGTCTTTGTCAAACGGTCCACAATCTCCCAGATGTCGTCGTGCCCTTTCGTCGTTCTCAGGAGTCCAACTATGAAATCCATGGAGATCTGCTCCCATTTCCACTCCGGAATTGGCAGTGGCTGTAAGGTTCCAGCTGGCCTTTGGTGTTCTGCTTTAACCTGTTGGCAAACCAGGCAGGTTTCCACATACCTGGCAATCTCCCTTTTCATGTTCGACCACCAGTAGTGTTGTCTCAGGTCTCTGTACATTTTGGTGTCCCCAGATGCACTGAGTATGCCGATGAGTGTGCCTCAGTTAAGATCTCTCTCTTTAGCTCCTCATTGTTAGGCATGTACCACCTATGCCTGAATCTCAATACACTATCATCCGACAAGCTGAAATCGGACGGGTCATCAGTTGTCATGCTTAATCGATATCTCTCACACTCCAAGTCTTCATTCTGAGCTTCTCAGAGTTTGTCAATTATCGTCGGCCTAAGAGAAATGTTCGTGAGTATAGTGGACAACTCGACCACAATCTCCACATCAAACCTCTCGATCTCAGACCTTAACATTACTGACATCAATACAAGCGAAGGCTGACCAGTAGAAGGCATTCTGCTCAAGGCATCTGTGACCTTATTTGCCTTCCCTAGGTGGTATTTAATCTCAAAGTCATAGTCTTTGACGAACTCCAACCACCTCCGTTGGCGCATATTTAGTTTTTTCTGCGTAAACAAATATTTTAAACTCCTGTGATCTGAGAACACCTCACACTGTTGCCCATACAGATAGTGTCTCCAAATTTTTAAAGCAAAGACAACCGCAGCATGCTCAAGATCGTGCGTAGGATAATTTTGCTCATACGGCTTCAATTGCCGATAAGCATAAGCAATGACCCTGCCCTCTTGCATCAATACACACCCAAGTTTGATCCTTGAAGCATCGCAGTAAATACTGAACTTATCGCTTTCAACAGGAGATGTTAACACTGGTGATGTAGTCAACTTTCGTTTTAGCTTATTGAAGCTCTTCTCACATGCAGCAGACCATACAAACTTTTCATTTTTCCTGGTCAAACGTGAAAGAGGGACTGCGATCCTTGAAAATCTCTCAATGAACTTCCTGTAATATTCAGCTAATCCAAGAAATCCACATACTTCTCGCACGTTTTTAGGCTTCGGCCAATCCCCGACAACTTCAATCTTAGTTGGATCCACTGAGATTTCCTCATGAGATATGATATGGCCGAGAAAGCTTATTCTATCTAACCAAAACTCACACTTAGAGAACTTTGGATACAATTGGTGCTGACATAAAATCCTAAGAACCATCCGTAAATGCTCCTCGTGCTCTTCTTTTGTCTTTGAATAGATCAAGATGTCATCAATGAAGACGACGACAAACTTGTCTAAATACTCCTTAAAAACACGGTTCATCAAATCTATAAATGCTGCAGGAGCATTCGTAAGTCCAAAAGACATCACAAGAAATTCGTAATGTCCATACCTCATTCAGAAGGCTGTTTTCTGAACATCTTCTCTCTGGACCTTCAACTGGTAATAACCCGAGTGTAGGTCAATCCTCGAAAACACTCGGGCATCCTACAGTTGATCGAACAGGTCATCAATCCGGGGTAGTGGATACTTATTCTTCAACGTTAGCTTATTCAACTCTCTGTAATCAACGCATATTCGGAGAGTTCCATCCTTCTTCTTAACAAACAAAACTGGTGCACCCCAAGGAGAGAAACTGGGTCGAATGAACCCCTTGTTTAACAACTCTTCCAACTGAGTCTTCAGCTCCTTTAGTTCAGTAGGTGTCAGTCTGTACAGATTCTTTGATACAGGCTCTGAGCCTAGATAAACATCAATGGTGAACTCGATCTCTCTATCCGGCGGTAATCCGGGAAGATCGTCGAGAAAGATCTCAGAAAATTCTCTAACTACTAGGGGGTCTTCTTGCTTTACCCCGTTAAGCAATCGAGTATTAATCACTGTAGCCAGATATACAGAGCATTTGCCCTTAAACTGCTCTCGGACCATCATGGAGTAGGAAATAGGCGACCCACTCTACCTATTTATTGCCTGATATGAAAACTTTTCCCTATCCGGAGGCTGAAAAGTTACCAATATGGATCGGCAATCAATGGTAGCGAAATGGCGTGCCAGCCAGTCCATTCCCAAAATAAGATCGTACCGCTCTATGCTCATGACTATCAGGCAAGCATAGAGGGTATTAATCCCTACCGAGACGATGTTGCCTTGGAAGATACGATCGGACTGCATGTGCGCTCCCGAAGGCAGCATCACTCTATACTCATACTCCGCTAACTCAGACAATAACCCCAATCTAATCATGCAAGCAGTCGAAATGAAGGAGTGCGTAGCTCCCGTGTCTATAAAAGAAAATACTGGTACACCCATGACTAAAATAATATCTGCTATAACAGATGGCTGAGCCTCGTCGTCGACGTCACAAGGCTCGATAAAGACGAAGATTCTTGGCATAACCCTTCTCTGGTCTCTGCCTGCTGTTCTCGGCCCAGCTTCTGGCAATCTTTAATAAAATGGTCTGTCTCTCCACACCGAAAGCATCTATCTGTACCCAATCGGCACTCACCGCTATGTTCCTTCTAGCATTTAGGGCACCAAGGCATTTGAGTAGTCCCATGTACTTGTTTTCCTCTGCCCCGATCATTACCTCCTTCAAATGGTCTCTTGACACCCCTTTGTTGTTGTACTGGTGGCTGTCCTTTCTGTTGCCAACCTCTATTCCGTGATTGAGGATGAATCTCGCGAAAGAAACCCCAAGTTAATTCCGCAGCCTCGAACTCCAAGGCTCTCGCTGCGATGTCTTCATAGGGCACATCAAAAATGCCGGATACTATGATATTCTTTCAAATCTCCGGGTTTAGTCCATCCATAAACTGTTGCACCTTATCTTCATTGTCACTGACCAAGCGCGGTGCAAACCGTGATAAAGCTTCGAACTTCCTAACATATTCCGCAACTGTACTGGTCTGTTTCAGCTGCATGAACTCCACTCTTTTTGCCGCCCTCACAGTACGGCTTAAGTATTTATCAAAGAACACGGTCTTAAACCATTCCCACCTCATCAATGTCACGTCCGTAGTTACTTTAATTGAATCCCACCAATGTCGGGCATCCAATGCCAGATGGAAAGTGATGCACGTGACCTTTTCAGCATTCTCTACTTTGGCGTAAGCCAACATGTCCTCCATCGTTCGAACCCACTCCTAAACAACAGAGGGGTCCGTTGATTGTCCGTTAAATACTGGAGGCCTAAGTTTTTGGAACCTCTCTATGCTGTGATTATTTGAGACAACTATATCTTGGGCTCTCTGATTCTCACGGTTTACTAGATTCTCAATTTGTTGCGCCTGTCTATCCATATGCTGAGCCTGGCGGTCCAGCAAATCTGTTAGCCTCTGCAGCGCTTCATCCCTGGCATCCTTTCCTGGGACCATTTTTATATAACTCCTATAAAAATTCAAACAAATAATTCTAAGAAATCGAAATCAAACAAAGCATCTAACGTACTTACAGTCGAAGAAGCGCGTCCGTGTAGTGGCTGTGTAGTCGAGTAGTCTACAGAACCGATTTTAAAATCCGAGAGCTCTGATAACACAACTGTAACGAACCTTAATTTTTACCCTTGTACTATTCCTAAAATTCACATGAAATTTAAACTTTTATACTGTAATTAATCATGCATGCATAAGGGTGTTTAACCCCAATCAGCAGAAGACTATTCACGTATGGACAATCTCACACTAAATTAAACTTTGGTAAAACAATGATAAAATAATAAAACAGAGGCTTTTTATTTGGTTTCATCAAATGAACAATTCGTCTCTGGTTTCATCAATTTAAACAGTGAAGGAGGATGTTTATCTCTATCGGGTTTGGACGACAAAAACAGAAGAAGGCGTGGACGACAGAAACCGTAGACGGTGTGGATGTTTGAGACAAAAGACGGTGTGGACGTTTGCAAACAGGAGGCATCGTGGACGTTTGCAAACAGAAGGTATCGTGGACGATGGAGACAGAAGGCAGTGTGGACGACTGATTTTCTCTGCCAGAATACTTAACTAAACTTTATCGTCCACGGAATTTGAACGATGACTTTCTTACAGAAACACTCAACCAAATTTTATCGTCCACGTGACTTGTTCGTACATGTGACTTACTTGTCCACAGACTACTTAAACCATATTCGTCCACGTTCTTTGGATGATAACTTCCTCTTATAAAATACTTAACTCTAAACCATGCATTACCCGATCGATCGCCCCATTGCTGGCGATCGATCGGCTAGCTCTCTGGATTTTGTCCAGAGAGCTGCCTTCACATTCTTTTCCCTTGTACCTACTCATCATTCACCCAGAATTTCCAGAAACGTTAAACATCAACAATCATCTTCCATTTCATCGATTTAAATGTTTACACTATCCAGATATCAAACATCCTAAAATGAGTTCCATGCAATTCATTCTATTCTTTTACCCATCAGCCCGTATAAATCCCAAAACCACAAAACACTTGACTAATGCTCCCACGGGTCAATTTGGCTCTTACTGCACTGCGCACTCTCACGGGTACACCTGTTCGACCAGCTTATGCATTGGGTGGAGGAATCTCATCCTCACCTGTCTCGAAGTCACCTACACCATAGAAAATAACCTATGAGCTACAGAGCTCAGCAAGTCTCGTACATGGGAATGCGTGCTATGCGTGCAGGGTTTATAAAAACATGCATTACATTTTCATCATTTAGTTTCATAGCGGGAGGTGTCACTGGGGTTGACTCACCAGATAGAGAAGGCACATCTCGTGGTTAGATAGCCCTTTCCATCTGCAGAGGGAAAACATGCTCCTCCTCTCAAGGCAGCCATGTCTGAACCCCACCCTGACGTGACCGGGTTACATGCATTTCATATCTTTTCGTTAGACGTTTCTTGTCATGAAAACATATGTGGGAATTCATTTTCTATGCTTTACAAAACACGATGCATGGACATGGATTTTTGCAATAAACATAAAGAAAGCATAAACAATACATAGAACCTACTGAAAAATGCCCTACATACCATCATCCTAAACTACCCATCCAACCCACACTAAACAACATATTCACCAAGTATCCTCAATCAAGTTAACTCATCTATGGTGTTGGCCGGATCGGCCAAACAAAGCACGAACACTTACCTCAGTTCCTCAGCACACCGAGCAATATCCGTGAGCTTTGTTCACTTAAACCAATTTATAACACACGGCATTAAAACCGAGTTTAAACCAATCGGACTCCATTAGTTCTACTTATCTATCCTACATACTCGTAAACAACTTATTATCATCTGCAACTCTATAACTAATAATTTCTATCTCCACGCGGCCACTTCAAAAGAAACCCTAAGAAAACTCCAGCCAATTAACAGCTTTAGAAACCCGGATAATAACTTCCAAAATGTTAGAGTCTTACCTAGGATCGGGGTGGAAGAAGAAAGCGCTAAGAAAATCGACGATCGGAGTGGAACGTCGGTTGTCAGAAAGAGAGCGCAGGAGGCGGAAGAAATCGCCAGAGAAGATTTTTTCTCTCTGGGAAATTCGTGGAGTGTCGAGGAAGAAAGAGGAGATTATTGATTTTTATAAAAATTGACTTTCTCAATTACCTTATTGCCCCTCTATTTGATCTTTTTGTTTATTTCATTACTTAAATCGTTATTTAGTTAACGATTCGTTTTCTCCAAATTTCCTTATTTCACCATTAATTTCAACTTATTGTTAAGGCTCCATTAAAACTACCATTATTTATTGGGATAATAAAATCCCGTAAAACCAGGTGTTACAAAGAGGAAGAACCAAAGCAAAAGAAGTTAATTACGGGAGGAACGAAGAACGAGCTGAAATATTAAAATCAGATCCAGATAGCACAATGGTAATAGATGGTGACCTGGTGGTTGAGGATAGAAAGGAGAATGTGATATTTAAAAGAATGTACATGTGTATGGCTGCTTGCAAAACAGGTTTGTTGGATATGGGCAGACCTCTTATCTGTTTAGATGGATGTCATCTGAAGGGAGCCTGCCCCGGCCAATTACTCACGGCGGTGAGTATTGATGGCAACAATGGCATATATCCCATTGCTATTGCCAACGTGGAGTCAGAATCCCAAGTCTCGTGGAAGTGGTTTTTGGAGATATTGCGAAACGACTTAGGCATTGACGAAGGCTGATGATGGACATTTGTGTTGGATCGACAAAAGGTATATATTGTTATTACTATTATTATTTGGATCGGCAGAAGTTATATTGTTTTAATCCGAGCCTGTGTTTCTTTAAAATTTCAGGGATTGTTGAATGCTGTGGACGATATATTTAGTTTAGCCGAACACCGTTTCTGCCAAAAGCATATGTATGCAAACTATAAAGGACAATTTCGGGGCCTAGCGTATAAAGATGTGATGTGGAATGCAGCAAGGGCAACCACAAGGGAATATTTTGAGATAGCAATGAGGAAAGTCTATGAGCTCAATAAGGATGCCTATGCATGGCTTCGACGAACACCACCTAGATTTTGGACTAGTCATGCATTTTCGACAATTCCCAAGTGTGACTTGGGCTTGAATAATTTATATGAGTCTTTCAATTCAGTTCTTTTGCTGGCCCAAAACATGCCGATTTTGACGATGTTCGAGATGATTCGAAAGACCATGATGACACGCATTGTCAAAAAACACGAGGAGATGCTCAAGGTAGATGATGTTCTGTGTCCTAAGATTAGGAATAAGCTAGAGAGGCTGAAAGAGCCAGCTTACAATTGGAGTGCTAAGTTAGCGGGAAATGCACTGTTTCAGGTTTGTTCAACTTGTTTATACTGATATGTCCTTCTTAGTTTGTTCTACTTGTTCATACTAAATTTGTTTATGCACTGTTTTAGGTTAGTAACGGCAACGAACAATATATCGTTGACCTTAATAAAGGCGAGTGCGCATGTCGGGGGTGGGAGATTTCTGGAATCCCTTGTGTTCACGCCGTTGCATGCATTAATTTGATGAGAAAGTCGATGGAAGATTATGTTCATATATATTATCATCGGGACACATATTTGGGGATGTATTCGCACTTCATTCGTCCCATTAATGGGCAACGAATATGGCCAGAACCAGAGAATAGGACCCTAATCATTCTGGGTCATAGAAGGTGTAACACCCGAGTCAACGGCCAGGTGATTTTCTTAACTGTATTAACGGTCATAAATATTTAATCTTTACAGTTTAGGACTTATACCAAGAATAATTAATTACATGTGGATCTAAACTAGGTTGAGTGGCAAAGTTGTAATAATGGAGGATTGAGGTCAGTATTTAAAGAAAAAGGAAAAGATTTAAACCTCATTTAAACCACTGTAGCCGACACCACCCTTTCTGGCGATTTCTTCTCTCGCAAGTCCTTACTCTCTACTTTCAGCAAACTCTCCTCGACGGCCGGTTTACTCCGCCACCACTCGACTACTCTGCGCCTGAGGTATGCATCTGACAATGTGGCTATTTGTTAGTTTATTAGCTCTGTTTTCAGCTCTGTATTGAAGTTTTGGATTCTTCAATGGCCGAGTAATGATAGGAACATTTTGAAACCCAAGATTGGTAATGTCATTTCGAATAGATTCTGGACATTTAAAACAACCTACCCTGAGTTATTATTTCTCGAATCCGTCTGTCTTGGTTTTGAGATTTCAGGTTACATTGAGTATTAGACTAAGGATTCGGGAATGACTCTTAGTTATTAGACCCTAGGATGACTTGTGAGTAGAACTGTTAGGATTTTGTTTTAACTACTGCAATGTAAATGTTTTAGGTGAAGAAGTTGAAGAGAAAGAAGCTCAAAGTGCTAAGGAGACCAGGTAAGTGAATGTATTAAGATTTCCGGCTAATAGAGCCCTACATCGTGGGAGTACTAGGTTGAGATGTCAAATGTTTACCTTATAATTATGAGCTTGTCTGCACTTGAAGGATTTATGTATGTTGCGAGTTACACCATGTGATGACCTTTTAGTGAATGTGAAGTTGTCTGCTCTGGTATGATCCTTGTCTTAGTTGATGAGTTAAAAGCTCTCATGTTCATGCATCATGAATATTTCTCAGGCATAAGAAAATGTTTTAACGCATGTTTTCCATGAACAAGATAAATATGTATATGTATAAGATTTATGCAACGTGGATTAAGTGAGGGTTGGGGGCGGTTCGGCGTATGTCACAGTCCAAAGAAGGACATATGAATACGACCCGCAGTAGGGAACAAGATCAAACTCACTGTCGAACCCCCTTTACCGGCACAAATCCTCTCTTGATCCACACAACCTAAACAAAGAATATGAACAAAGACTATGAATGATGAATATGATCATTGACTATGAATGATGAATATGATCAATGATTGTGAATGATGAATATGATCAATGATGATGAATGATAAATATGATCCATGATTATGAATGATGATTATGAGCAAAGACATGAACAAGAAAAGACTTATGAGCATGTGATTTTCCCAAATTATGCATTCATGCATCCATGTAGTGTTGCACTCCTTACTAAGCATTAGGCTTATAGTTTAAACCTTATGATGTAGGTGACGAGTTTTCAGGTGAGGAACTCAAGGTCAATGAAGATGTCTAAGCTTGGTTGCTGGAGGATGCTCAGTGTGACAGTGAAGGCTGGATAGGCGATCAAGTTCCCTGGTTATACCCATAGTAAGTCAGAGAAGTTTATGATAAATAGATGACTAAGTAGAATAGAGTTTACTTATAACAAGGAGATTCGGATTTTTAATGGTTTGACTTCAGAGTCTGTTAACGATTTTAAGGATCATTGAATGGTCTGTTTTGCTTAAGCCTTCCGCTATGTGTATCTTGTATGGGATATGGTTTTCACTCATTAGGGTTTATAATTCCCAGGTTAAGATTTGGGTGAGTTGTAGTATTTTCTGTTGGATGAGGTTGTTTGATGATCATAGTGTTTTACTGCCATAAGATAGAAGCTGGATGAGGAATTCATCCGGCTGACGTCATCGGCAGATGTCAAATGATAGGAGTCGAACGATTGAGTCTTCCGGATGACGTCACCGGAAGATGTAGTATGTTTCTCCATCGGCAGGTGTAGAGTGTTTAGCCATCGGATGATTAAATTGCTATTTTATCGTCTAGCGATCGGCAGATGTAAAGTGTTAGCCATCGGATGATGAAAGTGCTATTTTGTCATCTAGCGATCGGCAGATGTAGAGTGTTAGCCATCGGATGATGAAAGTGCCATTTTGTCGTCTAGCGATCGGCAGATATAGAGTGATTAGCCATCGGACGATGTGAGGGTTTCCTTGTCGTTTAGTGACCGGGTCATGTTTTAATTATGCACGTGGGGAGCACATGTCCATCGGATGATGTTTCCCTATTTCACCAGAAGATGAAGTACATTCCCTCGCCGGATGATGTAAATAATAACTTGTCGTTTAGTGATCGGATGATATAGAGCTCCTAAGCTATCGGAAGATGTCATAGATGAACACGTGAATTTCACATGTCTATCGGTGGATGTTTTAAATTTGTCACACGAGATGCACGTGATCGTCGGTCGATGCGAGTATTCGCATCTGCCGATAGGTGTTTAAATGAGTCATGAGGGGTGCACGTGACATTCGGAAGATGCAATGTCTATCGGTTGATGCATGCAGACCCATGCAACTTGTACGTCGATTGGAAGCATGTACGAGGGACTAACTTTCCATCCGTTAAGTTGAAGTCTTTAAGCCTGTTAGGTATACTGTTATTAAAAAAAAAAAGGAGAAAAGAGTTCAAATATGAGTTAAAGTTTTATGTAAAGTCAAGAATTTCGTGGCGATCCTCCCCGGGTCATTACAATTATGGTATCAAAGCAAAAACTGGGTTCTAAAACCGATTCTGCAGACTGCCTTCCAGCACTGACTGTCACACGAGCACACTTCAACAACTGTAAGTATTTATGATTTCAGTTTATGTCATTAAGTTGAGATATATCTGTAATGATTTGTCTAGGAATCCCAAAATGGTTAGAGGTCAGCAGAGAGAAACCAATGAAGATAGCAATGCTATTGCTCAGTTGACAGAGTTGGTCATGCGCCAATCTCACCAGATAGAACGATTGGTGACTGCTAGAAAGGAACAAGGCAACTCCAGTACTAATGCAACTCATGATCATGGGGGTGAGCGTTTCCACCGGCTTCGACCCCCGGTGTTTAATGGACATGTTTCAGATCCTATTTATGCTGAGGAGTGGATTCGAAAGATAGAAGACATGTTTAAGTATGCAAAGGTTGAGGAAGGGGATAAGGTCACCTATGTTGTCTTTCATTTGGAGTTAAGTGCAAGGCATTGGTGGGACTCGATCCAAAACACGTCTAATGCCGAAGCTATGACCTGGGAGATGTTCAAGACGGCTTTCTTTGACAAGTACTTCAATAGGACTGTTCGGGCCAACAAGAAGAAGAAGTTCATGAATCTGCGACAAACTGGCTCTGTGACGGATTACATATGTAAATTTGATGCTTTATCACGATTTGCTACCTGTATGATTGAGGATGACGAGGACAAGATTTACCAATTTGTTCAAGGGCTGAAGCCGAGTCTGTATGTGAAGGTGAAGACTGCTGGGATACACAATGTACCTTATAGTGAAGTGACGGCTAAGGCCTTGGAGCTGGAAGAGGCAGAAATGACAGCATATGCACAGCGTGAGCAGCCAAGAAAGCTCACAAAGGACACTCAGCCGCCACCACGTCAGAACAAAGGTTGGCAGCCACAACAGAACAGGGGACACAGCAACAACAACAAGGAATAAAGAGACCCCTCAACCAGAATGATGACCAAGGGAAAGGAAAGAGGCCCCTGGCACCCTTATGCCCCACCTGCCAGAAGAACCACCCCGGCGAATGCAAGTTGCGTTCTGGCCGCTGTTTCAGATGTGATAAGGTTGAACATATAGTCAGAGACTGCCCCATGCCGCCAGATCCGAACCGTGCAAGGGTAGCACCAAGAGTCTATGCAATGATGGAGGATGAGGAAGCCATGCAGCATACAGTGATAACAGGTACCATTACGATCTCTGGTTTTGCTGATTACACACTTATAGATACAGGAGCCACGCACTCATTTATATCAACCTTGTTTGTGTGCCAACACAACTTAGAACCTTTACCAGCCGAAAGGCCATATGATGTTATGTTACCTTCAGGGAAGTCCCTACATTCTGAACAGATTGTTAAAGGTGATGTTGTGTCCTTAGGAAGTAGGAAACTATATGTAGAACTGATTGTAATTGACATGAAAGGATATGAGGTGATATTGGGAATGGATTGGTTATTTAGGCATTATGCCACAATAAGTTGTAGATCTGGGATGGTTGATTTTCGACCCCCAAATGGTAATCATTATTCCTTCCAAGCTATTCCTAAGATAAGCAAAATGCCGATTATATCCTCACTAGAAGTTTTCCGATTACTGAAAAATGGTTGTGAGAGTTACTTAGCTACCATAATGGATGTTCGGGTGAAGAATAAGGTAGAGTTACAAGATATCCCCATAGTCAGAGAATTCCCTAAGGCATTCTTGGATGACTTGCCAGGATTACCACCTGATAGAGAAATAGAGTTTGTAATTGATACATATCCCGAGGCATTGCTTGTATCTAAGAACCCTTACTGTATGGCACCAGTTGAGTTGAAGGAGTTAAAAGTCCAACTACAAGAATTAGTAGACAAAGGATTTATACGCCCTAGTAGTTCCCCTTGGGGTGCACCTGTCTTATTTGTCAAGAAGAAAGATGGTTCCCTTAGAATGTGCATAGACTATAGGGAGCTAAATAAGTTAACAATCAAGAATAAGTACCCCTTACCCTGAATTGATGATTTGTTTGACCAACTGCAAGGAGCAAAGGTGTTTTCAAAAATAGATTTACGTTCAGGTTATTACCAACTGAAAGTTAAGGAAGGAGATATACCAAAGACAGCCTTCAGAACCCGTTATGGACACTATGAATTCTTGGTCATGTCATTTGGACTGACCAATGCACCTGCAGCCTTCATGGACTTAATGAATCGTGTGTTTCGGGAGTATTTGGACAAATTTGTAATTGTGTTCATAGATGATATCCTGATATACTCACGGACAGAAGCTGACCATGCAGAGCATTTAAGAATAGTTTTGACAACATTGAAGGAGCACCAGCTTTATGCCAAATTGTCCAAGTGTGAATTTTGGTTGGACAAGGTTAATTTTCTTGGCCATGTAGTTTTTGCTAATGGCATATCTATGGACCCGACCAAAATTCAGGCAGTAAAGGATTGACCGCAACCAAAGAATGCCAGTGAAGTCCGCAGTTTCCTTGGATTGGCAGGCTATTACAGAAAGTTCATCAAAGGATTTTCTATGATAGCTAAGCCCCTGACGAATTTGACAAAGAATGACAATAAATATTCTTGGACCGAAGCTTGTGAGAATAGCTTCCAGACATTGAAGGTGAAGTTAACAACAGCCCCGGTCTTGACCCTTCCAACCGAAGAAGGAAAGTTTAGTGTCTACTGTGATGCATCTAAAGTTGGTTTAGGTTGTGTTCTGATGCAAGAAGGCAAGGTTGTAGCATATGCCTCTAGGCAGTTAAAGAGTTATGAACATAACTACCCCACCCATGATTTAGAATTAGCCGCTGTCGTTTTTGGTTTGAAGATGTGGAGGCACTACTTATATGGACAGCAGTGTGAGGTGTTTTCTGACCATAAAAGTCTGAAGTATCTCTTTACACAAAAGGAATTGAACATGAGGCAGAGGCGTTGGTTGGAATTTGTTAAGGATTACGACTTTGAGATCAAGTATCACCCGGGTAAGGCTAACTCTGTAGCTGACGCATTGAGCAGGATGTCAACAACTATGCAATCCGTCATGTCAACTATGTCTATACCTTTGAGGACAGAAGTTCAGAAGTTTGAATTGGAGATAGTTCCAGAGTTATCAACCTTACTTGTCGATTTGACCATTCAACCAACGGTTTTAGAAAAGATCAAAGAGGCACAACAGAAGGACTCTGAGGAGAATAACGGTATAATGAACAAGGTGAAGGACACCACCTCCGAGTATAGTCTTTCCAAGGATGGGATTCTGAGGTTTAGAAATAGATGGTATGTCCCTAATGATGAAAGATTACGTCAGTTAATCTTGACTGAGGCGCATTCGTCTTCCTTTTCTGTGCATCCTGGAAGCACCAAGATGTATCGAGACCTGAAGTTACTCTATTGGTGGCCAAACTTAAAGAGAGATGTTGCTAAGCATGTAGAGTCACATTTGGTTTGCCAACAGGTTAAAGCTGAGCACCAACGTCCAAGAGGTACTCTTCAGCCCCTACCTATTCCCGAATGGAAGTGGGAACACATAGCTATGGATTTCGTTGTAGGATTACCTAAGACAATTAAAGGACATGATAGTATTTGGGTTGTGATTGATAGATTGACAAAGTCAGCCCATTTCTTACCAATAAGGACAACCTACTCGATGGACCAGCTTGCTGATCTTTATGTACAAGAAGTTATCAGGTTGCATGGAATTCCTGCATCTATTGTCTCTGATCGTGACCCTAGGTTCACCTCCCGGTTTTAGAAAAGTTTACAAGACGCATTAGGTACAAAGTTAACCTTCAGTACTGCCTTCCACCCACAGACAGATGGTCAATCTGAAAGGACTATCCAGATACTTGAGGACATGCTGAGGGCGTGTGTGCTAGATTTCCAGTCATCCTGGAGTAGATACTTACCCCTGGTTGAGTTTTCCTACAACAACAGCTACCAGTCCACCATTGGCATGGCACCTTATGAGGCACTGTATGGCAGGAGGTGTAGGTCACCTCTGTATTGGGATGAGGTTGGTGAAGCAAAACTCTTAGGTCCCGAGATGTTGCAGCAGATTTTAGACAAGATTGCCACTATTAAGAGGAGAATGATTACTGCTCAAAGCCGACAGAAAAGTTATGCAGACCAAAGGAGGAGAGATCTTGAATTTGCTGTTGGTAATGAAGTTTTCCTGAAGGTTTCACCATTTAAAGGAGTACTAAGATTTAGCAAGAAGGGAAAGCTTAATCCACGATTTATTGGACCATTCCCTGTTTTGGCTAGAATCGGTAGTACAGTTTACAGACTGCAGTTGCCTCCATCATTAGATAAAGTTCATAATGTTTTCCATGTATCAATGTTAAGGAAATGCATACGGGACCCTACACAAGTTGTTAAACCAGTGGTATTTGAGATTGAGCCGACACTAACATATGAAGAGAAGCCAGTGCAGATATTGGAATCCGCAATTAAGACTCTGAGGAATAAAGAGATTCCGTTGGTCAAAGTTTTATGGAAGCATCATGGCACAGAGGAAGCCACGTGGGAGCAGCGACAGGACATGTTAGACAAGTATCCAAAGTTTTTTGTTTGATCAATTTTCGGGGACGAAAATTTTGTTAAAGGAGGGGTGGATGTAACACCCGAGTCAACGGCCAGGTGATTTTCTTAACTGTATTAACGGTCATAAATATTTAATCTTTACAGTTTAGGACTTATACCAAGAATAATTAATTACATGTGGATCTAAACTAGGTTGAGTGGCAAAGTTGTAATAATGGAGGATTGAGGTCAGTATTTAAAGAAAAAGGAAAAGATTTAAACCTCATTTAAACCACTATAGCCGACACCACCCTTTCCGGCGATTTCTTCTCTCGCAAGTCCTTACTCTCTACTTTCAGCAAACTCTCCTCGACGGCCGGTTTACTCCGCCACCACTCGACTACTCTGCGCCTGAGGTATGCATTTGACAATGTAGCTATTTGTTAGTTTATTAGCTCTGTTTTCAGCTCTGTATTGAAGTTTTGGATTCTTCAATGGCCGAGTATTGATAGGAACATTTTGAAACCCAAGATTGGTAATGTCATTCCGAATAGATTCTGGACATTTAAAACAACCAACCCTGAGTTATTATTTCTCTAATCCGTCAATCTTGGTTTTGAGATTTCAGGTTACATCGAGTATTAGACTAAGGATTCGGGAATGACTCTTAGTTATTAGACCCTAGGATGACTTGTGAGTAGAACTGTTAGGATTTTGTTTTAACTACTGCAATGTAAATGTTTTAGGAGAAGAAGTTGAAGAGAAAGAAGCTTAAAGTGCTAAGGAGACCAGGTAAGTGAATGTATTAAGATTTCTGGCTAATAGAGCCCTACATCGTGGGAGTACTAGGTTGAGATGTCAAATGTTTACCCTATAATTATGAGCTTGTCTGCACTTGAAGGATTTATGTATGTTGCGAGTTACACCATGTGATGACCTTTTAGTGAATGTGAAGTTGTCTGCTCTAGTATGATCCTTGTCTTAGTTGATGAGTTAAAAGCTCTCATGTTCATGCATCATGAATGTTTCTCAGGCATAAGAAAATGTTTTAACGCATGTTTTCCATGAACAAGATAAATATGTATATGTATAAGATTTATACAACGTGGATTAAGTGAGGGTTGGGGGTGGTTCGGCGTATGTCACAGTCCAAAGAAGGACATATGAATACGACCCGCAGTAGGGAACAAGATCAAACTCACTGTCGAACCCCCTTTACCGGCACAAATCCTCTCTTGATCCACACAACCTAAACAAAGAATATGAACAAAGACTATGAATGATGAATATGATCAATGACTATGAATGATGAATATGATCAATGATTGTGAATGATGAATATGATCAATGATGATGAATGATGAATATGATCCATGATTATGAATGATGATTATGAGCAAAGACATGAACAAGAAAAGACTTATGAGCATGTGATTTTCCCAAATTATGCATTCATGCATCCATGTAGTGTTGCACTCCTTACTAAGTATTAGGCTTATAGTTTAAACCTTATGATGTAGGTGACGAGTTTTCAGGTGAGGAACTCAAGGTCAATGAAGATGTCTAAGCTTGGTTGCTGGAGGATGCTCAATGTGACAGTGAAGGCTGGATAGGCGATCAAGTTCCCTGGTTATACCCATAGTAAGTCAGAGAAGTTTATGATAAACAGATGACTAAGTAGAATAGAATTTACTTATAACAAGGAGATTCGGATTTTTAATGGTTTGACTTCAGAGTCTGTTAATGATTTTAAGGATCATTGAATGGTCTGTTTTGCTTAAGCCTTCCGCTATGTGTATCTTGTATGGGATATGGTTTTCACTCATTAGGGTTAATAATTCCCAGGTTAAGATTTGGGTGAGTTGTAGTATTTTCTGTTGGATGAGGTTGTTTGATGATCATAGTGTTTTACTGCCATAAGATAGAAGCTGGATGAGGCATTCATCCGGCTGACGTCATCGGCAGATGTCAAATGATAGGAGTCGAACGATTGAGTCTTCCGAATGACGTCACCGGAAGATGTAGTATGTTTCTCCATCGGCAGGTGTAGAGTGTTTAGCCATCGGATGATGAAAGTGCTATTTTGTCGTCTAGCGATCGGCAGATGTAGAGTGTTAGCCATCGGATGATGAAAGTGCTATTTTGTCGTCTAGCGATCGACAGATGTAGAGTGTTAGCCATCGGATGATGAAAGTGCCATTTTGTCGTCTAGCGATCGGCAGATATAGAGTGATTAGCCATCGGACGATGTGAGGGTTTCCTTGTCGTTTAGTGACCGGGTCATGTTTTAATTATGCACGTGGGGAGCACATGTCCATCGGATGATGTTTCCCTATTTCACCGAAAGATGAAGTATATTCCCTCGCCGGATGATGTAAATAATAACTTGTTGTTTAGTGATCGGATGATATAGAGCTCGTAAGCTATCGGAAGATGTCATAGATGAACACGTGAATTTCACATGTCTATCGGTGGATGTTTTAAATTGGTCACACGAGATGCACGTGATCGTCGGTCGATGCGAGTATTCGCATCTGCCGATAGGTGTTTAAATGAGTCATGAGTGGTGCACGTGCCATCCGAAAGATGCAATGTCTATCGGTTGATGCATGCAGACCCATGCAACTTGTACGTCGATTGGAAGCATGTACGAGGGACTAACTTTCCATCCGTTAAGTTGAAGTCTTTAAGCCTGTTAGGTATACTGTTATTAAAAAAAAAGGAGAAAAGAGTTCAAATATGAGTTAAAGTTTTATGTAAAGTCAAGAATTTCGTGGCGATCCTCCCCGGGTCGTTACAGAAGGCCCCAACCTGGTAGGCCAAAAAAGAAAAGAATTCGCGATGTCGATGAGCCTTCTACCGCTTTGCGTGGTCCACGTGTTCTGACTTCTAAGAAGAAGTCTACGATGTCGTGTCGTAAATGTAGACGTCAGGGGTATAACAGTCGCACATGTTCTGAAAGGGGATCCATTTCACGTGCTTTTGCTTTGCGTGACACATTTATGGGTTTCCGAACAGCTGGCAGGATGCAGGTACATTTTTACTATTATTCTCATAAACAAAATTTTGTTATTATGTTCTAATATAACTCTCAATACGTGCAGGAATCTACTACAGGCAATCAGGAAAGCGGCCATGAAGGAGAATGATGGAAGACAATGACATAAAGATAGTGGAAAGCGGATCATCTTTATTTTATGCATATTTGATGTATCTTATAGTTTGTACAGCAAATTGTATTTTATAATTCAAGTGAGAAAAAAATTAGAAATTTGGGCAGAGTTTCCTTTGTTTTTAGACTCCCCCACAGCTAGTATCATCTTGCATATTTGAATATCCAAACAGTTCCAGTATTTTGGCTCAAACATCAATTGCATCCAACAAAAATTATGATAAACTAATGTACATCAAAATAATGAATCTAACTAATGTACATCAAACTAACAACAAATGCATCAAAATAAATCTTTGTGCATCGCCCTCTATCGTCCCCTCTTTGCACGTAATAAAAGAAAGTTAGGTTATAATGAGTTGAAATGTAACTAATAATGAGAAAAATGGGTTCAAATATACCTAAGCTTTGGCAGTGTCGTCATCTCCAGCCCCCGGCAGCACACCCTTGTCATCTCCACCTCCATCACCGGGCAGGACTACCTCATCATCGGCATCAGCACCTCTCCCAAGATCGTCAGGATCAAAGGCATGAGCCTCCATCCAATCCTGGACGATCTATCTCGTCTCTCTCTAGTACTCCATCATACCTCTGAGATACTCCATAATTTCTGCTCGACCAGACGCCACCTCTGCTCGAACAGCCTGCACCTCCGCTCGAACATACTCTATTTGCGCCCTAATAGAATCCATATTTGTGGGAGGCACGATATGAGAGGGGCGGTTGCCCTCGACGAGGCCGAACATCATCCCCCTCCGTCCACCTTCCGTCTACCTCCTGCACGCCCATCCGAACCAAATGCAGCCTGCCGAATGCATCCACAGGCCGTTGTGATATAGTCTGTGCCCCTCGCGGTAACTGAATCTGAAAATGCTCTATAATCTTCTGAATCAAGACAGTGTACGCGAGGTTCTTGTTGCGTGTGCGTGAGATCTCACTCATGTGACTCACAATCACAAAGCTGGGGTCGAAGAGGTTACCGCTATACAATTTCTCCATGACATAGAGACACATGTAGCTAACATGATCTCTATGTCCAACGCGCGGTAGAAGGGTGTGTGCTAGAAGATTGTGGATGATGCAAGCTTTCACATTCATATCTTTAGCTCCTGGCTTCACGAAATCCACAATATCAGCGTTCCAATGAATCTGTCTAATGAACGATGTTCCCTCCGCTGTTGCGAGCACGAGACATTTTTTTTGGGCATTGTAGTACGTTTCTGCCTCTTCTGAGTGAAAGCCAAGCAACTGATTCACAAGCTGTGCCGTCACTTCATACTTTTCACCCATTATGTAGGTCTTTATAGTTTCCGACCTCCCAGAAAATCTCATGTTCGCTTAGAATAGGCGAACCATTTTTTCACAGCTGACTCCCCAAATACTGTAGAGTCCTTGTAGTCCGATTCTGTTGAACATTTCCTTTATCTCTAAGGACTCCCACCCTGAAAATTTTAATAACAAATGAATGAGACTAGCTCAACAAAATATTGTAGAAACAATTTGTAAGAATAATTGACTCAACCTGTAAAGTCCACCATCTTTATCAACGACACTTTTCGGTGTACTGTATACAGCTGATATTGCTCTCGACAATGCTGATTGCGAAAGTCATTCGATTGTGAGGCCGATGAAGCTAGCTGTGAGGACCTGGGAGGTGGCTGTGAGGCCCTTGGAGGTGCCTGTGGAGCCCGTGGATGTGGCTCTGAGGCCCATGAAACTGACTGTGGGGCCGGTAGATGTGGTTGTGAGGCCCGTGGAGGTGGAGGTGGCTGTGAGGGCAGTGGAGATGGTTGTGACATCGTTGGCCGCTTCAATGGTCCACCTTTTGACGTCGAATCCTTCTTTCGTTTATAAGCAATTTTATCTGCTATTTTAGTAAAGTCTGCAAATTGGAAAGTTCCAAAATTAGCCACAATAACTCGAACCGTGGCGAAAATCAAAGCCCGGTGAAAATCGGCCTTGACAGCCAAGGTCAGACGGACGCAATATTGGAGTGTCCGTCGGGGTTAAGGCTGGGATCAACCGGACGGACGGATTGAAACAGCGTCCGTCTGGTTAATCCTAAAAGGGCTGATTTTTACTTAGGGCTCGGATTTTTGCGTTCTTCGTTAAAAATTAAACTAAATCAATAAAAAAGGAGTAAGATATTACCTTATGCGTTTTTCGGTTGAAAATCGTCCAAGAAATTTGCAGAGCGTCGAGAGATAAAATGGATTGCGGCCACTGTGAGCTCGGTCCGAAATGACCTTGGAACGCTTATAATTGATTATCCGGACAGATGCTATATTTTACCATCTGTCCAGTACATTCGTAAGTAAGTCCGGGTGGATGGCGATACATAGCGTCCATCCGGAACACGCGGCAACTTTTTATTGAACGAAAAAGGCAGACGGACGATACAATAGAGCGTTCGTCTGGTTGGCAGCCAATATTACGTCCGGACGGACACAATCCATGTCCGTCCGTCCGTCCGGCGTGATCAGATTTGTCACATTTTTTATACTTTATGGTTTAAATTAAAGAACACTTATAGTTTATGCTCATAATTGGTAATTTTCCTAAAAGGAAACACTTCAAATGGTCTTACTTTGCTCTAGTTGCACATCTCTTCTACCTTCTAAAACATAATAATAGTTAGAGATGAATTGACTAAATCAAATAAAAATTTCTAATATTATATTCAGCGCTTTGAATATTAGTTTTATCAATAGTAAGCTTGATTTTTTATTCGAATACATTACATTTTTTATCGAAAAAACATTAGATGAGTGGATCATTCATCAAAAATATAATTTCTACTACATATCATAGTTTAGTATAGCAAAAGTAATGTCACTACTATTCTTCGTACAAATCCCAATTAAAACATAAATGCGCAAGTACCATAGCAACAGTACCAAATGATATATATTAACAACAATGGTCATCAAACAATATCAAACATGACGTCACACCTTGATTAGGTTCACCTAAGGATATGACATTGTAAGTTGTCACGCATTCTTTGCATAACGTGCAAATACCTAAGCGTTCAATTGTAAGTGCACAACAACAATTGCTTCACTCTCAGAGTCCAACAAATCCAGTTACTATGACTTGTAATATCTATCTATGATGCAAGTTCAAATTAAACGTTTTAAATCCACATAGATCTATATATCTATGAGAGGACATATCCTTATTTTCTATGATATATCTCAAATTAGTTTTTTAAAACTATGAGTGCACAATCAAATGTAGTAAAAGAAAAATTGTCATCCTACCACTATGTTTTATACTATTGGAATGTAGTCCAAACTCTTCGACATCTCCAAGACCTACAGTTGCATTATCTTCAAAACACTTTTAAAACTCTTATAGTAGTTGATGAATACTACAAGGTCAAATCTATGTTGCTAACATGTTAGGAATATTTTAGAAAAATTGCATGTTAAACATTGGCACCTCAACAACCCCACACAGAGGTTTTGGTTCTATGCCGCCCCCAACTTGAGTAGCAATTCTATGGTGCATCATCTTGAGGATCCCAAACCCATGGGTCTCCTAGCAGCGCCCCGACATGTGGGTGCTTGTCTGTGTATAGCATTGCGATGTACACCTCTTTGATGTCGATGGGAGAACTGCCACGATTCTGTACATTCTGGGCAAGAGCCATGTTCAAAAGTCCAACTGTTGGCGCTGATAGTCATTTCTAGTTGGTAAAATCCATTCTACTGCCATTAGGAGGTTCCTATTGCCTTTATAAATCATTTCCGAGCTTCCTACTAAAAATAAATAAGAATTTCAACGAAGTCTTCGAAAATCCAAACAAAAAGAGGTTGGATTGGTCATGTCCTTGAACACTGTTGGCCTCCCTCTCTTTTGTCCCTCCTCTCTTTTGTCTCTATCTCCCGCTCACTCGACTTCACTACTAAGCAAAAGGGCGAAATGCCCCTTGTAAATTAAATAATTTTTTAATTTTTTTTTATAGATTAAAATATGTAAGATTCATTTCTTATATATTTGTTAATCAAAAATCTAAATAATCTTAGGTAAAGATCAAATAAAACATATGGAGTGATTTTCAATGGTAACACTTAAACAATTTTTTTTATCAATTCGATTATCAGATTATCCACTGTTACCAAACAAAACAAGTTGTTAACCGGACGTTTAAAAAAGTGAGCGTGATTTCCGTGTGCACGGTTTTCATCTTCTGTTCTTCGTTCTTCATCGTGGGATAATCGTTCTCTTCGTTTCACAGACTAGGGCATCGGGCTGGTGAGTACCGAGGGAGAAGAAGAGGGAGAAGGCTGCAGCAAGTGTCGAGCGACGAGGTTGAATGCGAATGACGGAGACCACGGACCACTGACGAGCTGTATGTGCCCTAATCTCCCCGGGTTCGGAGGTTCACAAATTTTTTTCCTTCTATGTGGCTTGTTCTGTTAAAATTTGTGGTTTTTTCCATCTGATTTGAGTTGAAATTATATCATCTTTTCGTAATGTAGAATCATAAGTGATTAACATTTGTTGAAAAAAAATTTATGGTTTGTAACTCGCATTCGAACTCTGTCTAACAGCATTTGCTTTCCTGACAAATCTTCTTCATAACCCACAACCTACAAATTGAGCAATTGTCAAGATGGAAACTAAGCAGAACAAATGCTGTATCGAAAGAAATTTCAACAAATTATTAGAAGACAACAAATGTTTCTGATTTTTCCATGCTATTTTCTACATGTTCTGCTAAAATTTGTGCTTCGTGGCTGTTAAAATTTGTGATTTGGCTTGCCTCAGAATCACAATCCGTGAAATTAAAAACTTTTCGAAGGTAAATTTACTATTGTTTGGCTTTGTTCATGCTATTGAGATTCATTTGTGCTACAGTGTAAGATTGAAGTACAAAACATAATATCGCTTGATCCTGATTCTCCAACGGTTACAAGTTAGTAAAAGCCAACAAGGAGTTGTAGGATATTGAATTATCTATTGGTAAAATGCATTCAATGGGTTTGTTTTGCAGAGTTTCCTGAAGTGGTTTCAAATATAAAATGTTATTGCAATGTCAGAGCTATTATACGTGTGTCATGGACTAGAGCAAATCCCAGAAGTAGATTTTTTGGTTGTCGCTATTACCAAGTAGTAATTGAGTAATATACTATAATTTTTGTTATGTTTGTATAACTGACAACTCGTTTTTTTTATGGTAACGCAAAGGGAAACTAGAGGCTGTGACTTTTTTGAATGACATGATGTAGAATTGGGAGCGCGAGTGAAGAAGATTGTCAATCAGGTACAAGCTAAAGTCGGAAGATTATGATATATTAATGACCAACTTAGGAGAAGGTGTCGCACAGAATTTATGTGCATTGTGCATTTTAAATGTAATATGAGTTTTGACTTTTTGTGCATTGTAAATGCAATTTGGTTTTTGGCTTTTTGTGCTTTCCACTTCCCTTCTCTTTCCACATCTAAAGCTGGACAATGACCTGGTTTGTGAATAAGCAAGACATAACAATAACGTGGACGATAGTACAAAGCTTCATTAGCAATAACCTTTGCTCATACTAAAAAGTAGTCTTAGTCATTGACCACTGAATCCCAAACTACCACAGCAAGAAACATTACATACAACAATAATAAAGTTACTTCTTACTTATACAGTCACTATACTTGTATAAAAAAAAAAGAGTTTAAAGTTCCTTCTCTCGTGCCACCATTGGAAACTGACTAAGATTAAAAGAAATGCATCTCTTGATCTTCCTCCTCCTTTGCATAGTCACAAACCAAGAAACTTGATAGGATGTTACTGTGCTGCACCTCCCTCCATACACGAGCTCTACAAAAAATTAGCGTTACTTTCTCATACGACAACATAAACAATGTGGAAAATACAAATGCAAAATTGATGTACCTGGGAGCCAAAAAGTGATTGGTAACTGAATCTCATAAACGCACTTCGTCATGATCTTCCTCCTCTTACTCCTTGGCTTGATTCTGCCTCTGCACTAACCTCGAAGAACTTTCACCTTGACAAGTACGTGTATAGTGACCATAATGATTACATTTGCTGCCTGTCATCATCTTATTTTGTCTACTAAGTGCAGTGCGACTCGGTATCTCATTGGTGTCCCTCACTCTTTTCTTCTTTGGCTTACCTGCACGGCTCCTAAACCATGGTGGCTTAAATTCAGGCATATCTGTTGGAGACCACATATAGGGGCCATTGAGTGGGTGGATGAAATGAGAATACATTCTGATATATCTGCCGCTAAGGTAAAATGTATGCACAAAATCTTCCACATAAATAACAAACATGAAATTGCGTGGACACATTGTATACCAATGAGTTCCCAAGAAGTAAAAGTGCATGTTCGATTATGCAAGTCAACAACGAATCAATCGATAGGATTACTAACCTCAAACCTATCTTCGCCAACAGGAGTAAGCGACCAATTTTTCGCAACATGCATCAACGTATCCAACCTCTTTCTAATTAGCGGGCACAGCAAGCCATGACATTGTTCTATGGTTCTATGTGTTATCACTATCCTTATCATTTTCTAACATAGTCATAATTGACTTATCTCGAGCTGGTAAAATCATGGAGTTGAAAGATTCACTGAGATTGTTGAGAGATATATCACATTTTGGCGCGTGACTGAAAGCATGTTTTGCCCATACTTTTGGGTCATATGACTGTAGATGCTCGCGTACAGTTTTATCCATAAGTTCTAGCCTCTTCAACACTTGCTTGAATGCAGTTAAAGTCGTTGCCCACGAAGCGTTCATCATTGCATCTTTGTAAAGTTTACCACGAAACTTAGTTTTGAAGTTCGCATACATATGCCGCAGATAAAATATAATCTCAACTTCGGGGACCTTGTCTTTTAGTGCCTTCACAAGCCCTTGCATTTAACAAATTAAAATATTAGATAATGTATATAAATAGTCCACTTAATCAAAATAGTAGTGAATAGTTCAATACCTTCTGTTGGTTGGATATAAAAGTCCATCCTGCACCTATATCAAGTGGTAAATCTCGTTTTATAAACTCTAAAAACCATGTCCATGAGGCTATATATTCGGTTTCAACAACTGCAACGGCAAGCAAATATATTTCGTCATTTTTTCGAATTCCAACTGCTGTTAGAAGTTGTCCTGCGCATTTTTCCTTCAAATGACACCCATCAATACATAGCACTGGTCTACCTTCCTCGAGTAAATCTGTCTTACATGCAGCGAAACACATGTAGACTCTCTTGAATACTTGTTTGCAGGAGAATTCTATTCGATCAACACTAGCAATAAACGTGCTACCAGGGTTTGTCTATTCTATCTTCGTTTATTTAAATTGCTCGTCTCCACAACTGACATGCCATGGAGGCCGTTGACCCAATCACAAACCAAGATATGTATCTTAACCGATCTTTCATCAACTCAGCTTGTGAGTTTTTCAGATAAAGACCTTTTGATAGCTTGGATTGGAAGCATTGAAGAGGGAATTTATCTTACCAATGACAAGACTTGTAACCAATTTTATTGTAATTTTGTAGGCAAACATTAGCCCTCATGTATGTTGGCAAACATTTACCATTTTATATTGTATGCATGCATTAGATTATGTGGTTAGGATGGATGAATGCTAGGTTAGATAGTGGCCAAGGTTAGAACTAAAAGACTCACTCTTAGTGCACGGCTCGGTCAGACCGAACAATGGAATAAAACTGCTCACGGGTCTTCAGCAAGGAGAACCTGGATTAGAAGCCTTGAAGTGTTGGTTGGCTTAAAGGGATAAATGCCTGGGTTGCTGTCATGGCAAAAAGGGGAACGTTGGCTCTTTCTCGTACGGACTCGATCAACGTCTTTGATCGAAGCTCGCACAGAGCACTCCTTGGCCGCAAGATGGATGCTGCGGCTTTTCTCTGCTCCGAATTTGATTTTTAACCTAGCCACCCTAGGGCTTATAAAAGCATGAGTTTAGTGTTTGTATGCATATTAACTTGGTGAAATAGAAAATTCATTTTCCTTCAAGAACTTGGTGGTTCAGGCAGCCAGAAGAACTTAGTGGTTCAGCATCTGGAATAGTAAGCCTCGGTTAGCGTTACCAAGAGGAGAAAGCCTCCATTTCTCTCAAGCACGTGGTTGCTTGTAGAGTTCTCTTCCCATCCTTCTCTCCAAGTCTCCTAGAGGCTGGAAACTAGTAGAAGGTGGTCATAACCTTTTCCCCAAAAGCTATATTTCTTTCCTTGGGAAGAATTAGTTTCCGAGAGCTTCAAAACATTGCTCATCGGACAGCCCCACGTCTGTCTTTTTATTTTCTCCATTCTTAAAGTCATATCCGCGTCAAATATCTCTTCCAACTGAGTGCATTTTGATATATATTTCTATTTGCATCATTTGGGTGTTATCGGGTGTACTGTTAACAAAGTACTGTTTTCTGTTTGTGGGTTCTAACTTGGACATTTCAGGTGAGTTTCTACATCAACAACCATCATTCATTTTTCTAGCATGGCTTTTTGTTCTATGTGCTAGTGTCTACGTAATGTTGATGTGTACTCTCGTTGAACCGTCTCAATTTTTGCAATCAGATTGGCTTATAAACCTGTCCCAATAATTAGTTGCCACCCATTTTGTTGTGGCGTGTCTGTTCTCCATGGTACGTGTGCATGTGTTCACATTAGTGAACGTCTTAATATGATATGTTGTCTCGTTTTGCATCTTTGATGCATGCAACATCCATTTACATGCATCTACGCAGACTACAATCAACCATTTTGCTTCACTTCTAGCAAATTTCACATTATGCCTATTTTGACTTGCATTTTCAGCAACCAAATTCTTGAGCTCTAGCAAAGAACCAAATGTCAGTCACAACTCAATGTCACTATATCCAGCTATCGATGATGCACACAAAAGCATTTTGTCATTCGAACACCCATCACAATCAGACTCTGATTCTTGAAGTGAGTAGATGCCCTCGTTTAGAGTGGAAGAATATGATCTCACGTCCATGTCCATTTTCTCATTCTCAGCTTTAATCGAATCTCTAAAACACTCATTTTTGTTCCCTTCATTATCAAAATTATCATCACCTTCGTTACCAAGAAATTCTTTATTCTTGGCACTGTATTCACCTTCTACATTGTCATAATCATCCATTGCCTTTACATTAATTTTCACGTATTTTTTCTTATCCAAAATACTGATAATCTGCATCACATCTTAATCCGTAGTCAAAGATCTCAACCTATCACGTAGCCCATGTCGGGGCATGCAATATTGTATCATCTTCCACTCAGTCGCGTCAAATTCTCGTAGAAATTCTTCCATCGCTAGCATTGATATTCTGTCTGTAACGACCCCGGCCAGGAGCCGTCACGTGTTCATGTCCTTTCATTAATCGTTTGCTTGACTTTTACTATTATTACATTCACTTACTATCTCTCAACAGACTTTCACATTTTACATATATATTTTTTTTCTAAACTGGTAATAGAGACGCAGAACCATTAAGGAAGACGAACCCTCTCATGCCCAACTTCCCACGCCTCGTCGGCTCAAACTTTCACAGAGTCGAGCGACTGGACTCGGTCATCGGTTTCTTGACAATTTCGGGAAAAGAGGAAGTGCCCTCAATTCTCTTAACAAAATACCACTCGGGTCTGCATAGGTTGCATGCGTTGACAACCCTCAGAAATTTAGTCGTCCGGTCATCACGTGTATTACGCGTGACTCGCTTATCATCACCTAAAAGGAGACATCTTCCGGTGGGCACGTGGGCCTCGCGTGCTAAATTAAAACATCATTCGGTCACTAAATGACAAAACACATTTTACATCTTCCGGTCGCTAAGCGACAAAACACATTTTACATCTTCCGGTCGCTAAGCGACAAAACACATTTTACATCTTCCGGTGACGTCATCCAGAAGACTAAACCATCATACAACTATTCTTCGGCATCTGCCGATGACGTCAGCCGGAAGACTAAACCAACAAACAACTACCCTTCGGCATCTGCCGATGACGTCAGCCGGAAGACTAAACCATCAAACAATTAACTCTCGGCATCTGCCGATGACGTCAGCCGGAAGACTAAACCATCAACAACTATTCCTTCGGCATCTGCCGATGACGTCAGCCGGAAGACTAAACCATCAACAACTATTCCTTCGACATCTGCCGATGACGTCAGCCGGAAGACTACCTCTTCCAGCTTCCGTCTTACGGTAGAGAACTCTAAATCATCAAATGACTCCTTCCAACAGAAAGAAAACACAACTCATTCAAAATGCATATAGCGGAAGACTTAAGCAACTGACCATTTATAAATCTATATAATCATTCCCTGACTCAGTGATCCACTAGATAGTTTCAAAGCTCAACGTTTTAAATAATCTCATCCTACTTAAACTACCATATTCTTTAACATACTGTAACATAAGAGTCTTAACCAGGGGTCATAAATCGCCTCTCCAGTCCCGCACTGTCACCTTGAGCATCCTCCAGCAACCAGCCTTAAGCATCCTCTTTGAACATAACATCCTCACCTGAACCTTCTTCACCTACACCATAAGGTTTAACTATAAGCCTAATGCTTAGTAAGGAATGCATGCTGACAGATATACATGAGTACACAATTTAAAGGGACATAAGTTCATAAACCATTCTTCATTCATGTTCATCTTTATCCTTTACATAACATGTATTAAGGCAGGGAACGAGGGAGGAAGACAGGGGTACATAGTCATTTGCCTATCGCGGCAGTCGTACATAATCATTTGCCTATCGCGGCAATCATGATACATCACTCGGCCTCCCCAGTGGGAGAATTCGCGAGCCATACATATCATTAACTCGGCCTCCACCGGTGGGAGATTTCGCGAGTCGTACATATCATTAACTCGGCCTCCACCAGTGGGAGATTTCGCGAGTCATACATAACATAGTCTTTCCCCGCTCTGCACTTAATCTTGGTTACATTTGCTTTTCATATTCTCAACTTAATCATAACAGGGACACAGTGCATAGACATAAAGTTCGTAGAGAGAAGTCATATCATGAGGACAAGTAAAACATCCTGTAACTTTACATTTACTTACACAACTTCTTCATATCGTGGAAATAACAAATCATAGTCAATAAGCTAACATCTCAGTGATTTCCTAATACCCTTGCGGTGTAGGGCCCTAGTGGCCGGAAATCTTAATACATTCACTTACCTGGATTCCTTAGCAATCCGAGCTTCTTTCCTTTAAACTTCTTCACCTAAAACATGTACATTACAGTAGTTAAAACAAAGTCCTAATAGTCCTAATCATAAACCATCCTAGGATCTAATAGCTAAAGTCATTCCGATTCCTCTGTTTGACACACTGCAGTCTGAAATCCGAAACTAGGTGGATAGGTTTTACCATTGATTAAATCCGAGTTGGTTACTTAAAATGCTCAGAATCGATTCGGGATGACATTTCTACTCTCAGATTTTAAAAAGTCTAAAGCTACTCGGCCACTGCTAAAAATATCCGAACTCAGTGCCGAGCTGAAAACAGAGCTCTATTTACTAATGAATGACTACATTGTCCATTTCATACCTCGGGTGTGGATTTGCAGAGAAGAGCAAGCTCGAAACCAGCCGTTGGTAAGCGAAGTTCTGGTAGCCGAGAGCAAGAACTTGGGAAAGAAGGAATCGCCGAGAGGGAATGTCGGCTACAGTGGTAATAAATGAGGTTTAAGGTTTCCATTTCTATTTATACTAAATCCATCGATTTTAATTACAAAACTGCCACCCAACCTTGTTTCACACAACTTGTAATAAATTTGTCTTAACATTAAATTTAAATCATAACGGTTAAATAAGAGGGTTACAATGAAAATGGTCAGAAAATCACCTGGCCGAAATGTCGGGTGTTACATCCACCCCTCCTTAAACAAAATTTTCGTCCTCGAAAATTGCTCAAGCAAATAACTTAGGATATTTGTCCAACATCTCCTGCTGCCTTTCCCATGTGGCCTCTTCAATGCCGTGATTTGTCCATAAAACTTTCACCAATGGGATCTCTTTGTTTCTCAGAGTCTTGACTGCATATTCCAGTATCTGTATCGGTTTCTCCTCATACTCTAGTGTCGGCTCTAAACCGATATCCGATGGCTGGATGACCTGCATCGGATCACGCATGCACTTCCTTAACATTGACACATGGAAGACATTATGAACTTTATCCAATGATGAAGGCAGTTGCAGTCTGTAAGCTGTACTCCCGATTTTTGCCAAGACAGGGAAGGGTCCAATGAATCTAGGATTAAGTTTTCCCTTCTTGCCAAATCTTAAGACTCCTCTAAATGGTGACACCTTTAAGAATACTTCATCTCCTACCGAAAACTCGAGTTCCCTTCTCCTTTGATCTGCGTAACACTTCTGTCGGCTTTGTGCAGTCATCATTCTTTTCCGAATAGTGGTAATCTTATCTGACATTTGCTGCAGAATATCAGGCCCAAGGAGTTTTGCTTCACCAACCTCGTCCCAATAAAGAGGTGACCTACATTTCCTACCATACAGTGCTTCATAAGGTGCCATACCAATGGTGGACTGATAACTGTTATTGTAGGAGAACTCAACTAGAGGTAATTGTCTGCTCCAAGTTGTCTGAAAGTCAAGTACACATGCTCTCAACATATCTTCGAGTATTTGAATCGTCCTTTCTGACTGGCCATCGGTCTGTGGGTGAAAAGCTGTGCTGAAAGATAACCTTGTACCCAATGTACCTTGCAAACTTTTCCAGAATCGAGAGGTGAACCTGGGGTCACGGTCAGAGACAATGGATACAGGGATCCCATGCAACCTAATAATTTCCTGAACATAAAGATCAGCAAATTGGTCCATCGTATAGGTGGTCCTTACAGGTAAGAAATGGGCCGATTTTGTCAGTCTATCCACCACAACCCAAATACAATCATGCCCTTTTGTCGTCTTAGGTAGTCCTACTACGAAATCCATGGCTATGTGTTCCCACTTCCACTCGGGAATAGGCAACGGCTGAAGAGTACCTCCTGGACGTTGGTGCTCGGCTTGACTTGTTGGCATACTAAACAGGACTCTACATACTTAGCAACATCCCTTTTTAGGTTAGGCCACCAGTACTGTAACTTCAGGTCTCGGTACATCTTGGTGCAGCCAGGATGTACAGAAAAGGAAGAGGAGTGCGCCTCAGCCAAGATCAACTTACGCAATTCCACATCATTAGGAATACACCACCGATTTCTAAACCTCAGGATCCCATCCTTGGAGAGACTGAACTCGGAGGTGGTGTCCTTCAACTTATCCATCATGCTGATATTTTCCACTGAATCCTTCTGTTGTGCATCCTTGATCTTTTCCAAAATTGTTGGCTGAATAGTTAACTTAGCGAGCAAGACTGATAACTCCGGAACTATCTCCAAGTCAAATTTCTGAACTTCTGTTCTTAAGGGTATAGACATGGTTGAAATCACGGGCTGCATTGTTGTTGACATCCTACTCAACGCATCAGCTACAGAGTTAGCCTTCCCGGGGTGATACTTGATCTCAAAATCATAGTCCTTGACAAATTCCAACCAACGTCTCTGTCTCATGTTCAATTCCTTCTGTGTGAAGAGGTACTTTAGACTTTTATGGTCAGAAAACACCTCACATTGCTGTCCATATAGATAGTGTCTCCAAATCTTCAAGGCAAAAACAACGGCAGCTAATTCTAGATCATGGGTGGGGTAATTTTGCTCGTAACTTTTTAGCTGCCTAGAAGCATACGCTATAACTTTACCCTCTTGCATCAGAACACAACCTAAACCGACTTTAGAAGCATCACAGTAAACACTAAATTTTCCTTCTTCGGTTGGGAGGGTCAAAACAGGAGCTGTTGTTAACTTCAGTTTTAACGTCTGGAAGCTATCTTCACAGGCTTCAGTCCAAGAATACTTAATGTCCTTCTTTGTCAAACCTGTCAGGGGTTTAGCTATCATAGAAAATCCCTTGATGAACTTTCTGTAATAGCCTGCCAATCCAAGGAAGCTGCGGACTTCACTGGCATTCTTAGGTTGAGGCCAATCTTTTACTGCCTGAATTTTGGTTGGGTCCACAGATATGCCATTAGCAGAAACTACATGGCCAAGGAAATTAACCTTATCTAACCAAAACTCACACTTAGACAGCTTGGCGTAAAGTTGATGCTCCTTCAATGTCGTCAAAACTACTTTCAAATGTTCTTCATGGTCAGCCACAGTTCGGGAATATATCAAGATATCATCTATGAATACAATCACAAACTTATCCAAATACTCACGAAACACACGGTTCATTAGATCCATAAAAGCGGCAGGGGCGTTTGTCAAACCAAACGACATGACTAAGAATTCATAATGTCCATAGCGGGTTCTGAAGGCCGTCTTTGGTATATCTCCTTCTTTAACCTTCAGTTGGTAATAACCCGAACGTAAATCTATCTTTGAAAATACCTTAGCTCCTTGCAATTGGTCAAACAAATCGTCAATCCTGGGTAAGGGGTACCTATTCTTGATTGTCAACTTATTTAGTTCCCTGTAGTCTATGCACATTCTAAGAGAACCATCCTTCTTCCTTACAAATAAGACTGGTGCACCCCAAGGAGAACTGCTGGGGCGAATAAATCCCTTGTCAACCAATTCCTGCAGTTGAACCTTCAATTCTTTCAACTCAACAGGTGCCATACGGTAAGGATTTTTGGATACAGGTGATGCCTCGGGGTATGTATCAATCACAAATTCTATTTCCCTATCAGGTGGTATACCCGGTAAATCATCTAAGAATGCCTCGGGAAACTCTCGGACTATAGGAATATCCTGTAGCTCAATTTTATTCTTCACCCGGTCATCTATTACACTAGCCAGGTAGCTCTCACAACCACCTCTCAGCATTCGGTATATTTCTAGTGAGGATATAATTGGTATCTTACTTATTTTAGGAATAGCTTGGAAGGAATAATGGTTATCATTTGGGGGTCTAAAATCAACTATTCCAGATCGACAACTTATCGTGGCATGATGTCTAAATAACCAATCCATCCCTAATATTACTTCATACCCTCTTATGTCAATGACAATTAATTCCGCATAGAGATTCTTATCCCCTAAGGACACGACGTCACCCTTAACAATCTGCTCTGAATGTAGGGACCTCCCTGATGGCAACACAACACTATATAACCTTTCAGCTGGTAAGGGTCCTATGCTATGTTTGCATACAAACAAGGTTGATATAAACGAGTGTGTGGCCCCTGTATCTATGAGTGTATAAGCAGCAAAACCACAGATCATGATGGTACCTGATATGACTGTATGTTGATCAGCTCCCTCATCTTCCATCAATGCATACACTCTGGGTACAACCCTTGCACGGTTCGGGTCTGGCGGCATGGGACAATCTCTGACCATGTGTCCGGTCTTATCACACCTGAAACAGCGGCCAGAAAGCAACTTGCACTCACCAGGGTGGTTCCTCTGACATGTAGGGCATAGAGGCGCCAGAGGTCTCTTTCCTTTTCCCTGGTCATCATTCTGGTTGAGGGGCCTCTTCATTCCATGCTGTTGTTGCTGTGGTCCCCTGTTCTGTCGTGGCTGCCAACCCTTGTTCTGACGTGGTGGCGGCTGAGCGTCCTTCATGAGTTTCTTTGGCTGTTCGCGTTGTGCATATGCTGTCATTTCTGCCTCTTCTAGCTCCAAGGCCTTAGCCGTCACTTCACCATAAGGTACATTATGTATCCCGGCAGTCTTCACTTTCATGTACAGACTTGGCTTCAGTCCTTGAACAAACTGGTAAATCTTATCTTCCTCATCCTCAATCATACGGGGAGCAAACCGTGATAAAGCATCAAATTCACATATATAATCCGTCACAGAGCCAGTTTGTCGTAGATTCATAAACTCCTTCTTCTTGTTGGCCCGAACAGTCCTATTGAAGTACTTGTCGAAGAAGGCAGTCTTGAACATCCCCCAGGTCATAGCTTCGGCATTAGGGGTGCTCTGGATCGAGTCCCACCAATGCCTTACACTTAACTCCAAATGAAAGACAGCATAGGTGACCTTATCCCCTTCGTCAACCTTTGCATACTTAAACATGTCTTCAATCTTTCGGATCCACTCCTCAGCATGGACAGGATCTGAAACATACCCATTAAACACCGGGGGTCGAAGCCGGTGAAAGCGCTCACCCCCGTGATCATGAGTTGCGTTAGTACTGGAGTTGCCTTGTTCTTCTCTAGCTGTCATCAGTCGTTCTATCTGGTGAGATTGGCGCATGACCAACTCAGTCAACTGAGCAATAGCATTGCTATCCTCATTGGCCTCTCTCTGTTGACCTCTAACCATCTTGGGATTCCTGGCAAATCATTACAGGCATAACTTAACTTAATGACATACATGAAATCATAAACACTTACAGTTGCTGAGGTGTGCTCAAGTGACAGTCAGTGCTGGGAGGCAGTCTGCAGAATCGGTTTTAGAACCTGGTTTTGCTTTGATACCACAATTGTAACGACCCCGGCCAGGAGCCGTCACGTGTTCATGTCCTTTCATTAATCGTTTGCTTGACTTTTACTATTATTACATTCACTTACTATCTCTCAACAGACTTTCACATTTTACATATATATTTTTTTTCTAAACTGGTAATAGAGACGCAGAACCATTAAGGAAGACGAACCCTCTCATGCCCAACTCCCACGCCTCGTCGGCTCAAACTTTCACAGAGTCGAGCGACTGGACTCGGTCATCGGTTTCTTGACAATTTCGGGAAAAAAGGAAGTGCCCTCAATTCTCTTAACAAAATACCACTCGGGTCTGCATAGGTTGCATGCGTTGACAACCCTCAGAAATTTAGTCGTCCGGTCATCACGTGTATTACGCGTGACTCGCTTATCATCACCTAAAAGGAGACATCTTCCGGTGGGCACGTGGGCCTCGCGTGCTAAATTAAAACCTCATTCGGTCACTAAATGAAAAAACACATTTTACATCTTCCGGTCGCTAAGCGACAAAACACATTTTACATCTTCCGGTCGCTAAGCGACAAAACACATTTTACATCTTCAGGTGACGTCATCCAGAAGACTAAACCATCATACAACTATTCTTCGGCATCTGCCGATGACGTCAGCCGGAAGACTAAACCAACAAACAACTACCCTTCGGCATCTGCCGATGACGTCAGCCGGAAGACTAAACCATCAAACAATTAACTCTCGGCATCTGCCGATGACGTCAGCCGGAAGACTAAACCATCAACAACTATTCCTTCGGCATCTGCCGATGACGTCAGCCGGAAGACTAAACCATCAACAACTATTCCTTCGACATCTGCCGATGACGTCAGCCGGAAGACTACCTCTTCCAGCTTCCGTCTTACGGTAGAGAACTCTAAATCATCAAATGACTCCTTCCAACAGAAAGAAAACACAACTCATTCAAAATGCATATAGCGGAAGACTTAAGCAACTCACCATTTATAAATCTATATAATCATTCCCTGACTCAGTGATCCACTAGACAGTTTCAAAGCTCAACGTTTTAAATAATCTCATCCTACTTAAACTACCATATTCTTTAACATACTGTAACATAAGAGTCTTAACCAGGGGTCATAAATCGCCTCTCCAGTCCCGCACTGTCACCTTGAGCATCCTCCAGCAACAGCCTTAAGCATCCTCTTTGAACATAACATCCTCACCTGAACCTTCTTCACCTACACCATAAGGTTTAACTATAAGCCTAATGCTTAGTAAGGAATGCATGCTGACAGATATACATGAGTACACAATTTAAAGGGACATAAGTTCATAAACCATTCTTCATTCATGTTCATCTTTATCCTTTACATAACATGTATTAAGGCAGGGAACGAGGGAGGAAGACAGGGGTACATAGTCATTTGCCTATCGCGGCAGTCGTACATAATCATTTGTCTATCGCGGCAATCATGATACATCACTCGGCCTCCCCAGTGGGAGAATTCGCGAGCCATACATATCATTAACTCGGCCTCCACCGGTGGGAGATTTCGCGAGTCGTACATATCATTAACTCGGCCTCCACCAGTGGGAGATTTCGCGAGTCATACATAACATAGTCTTTCCCCGCTCTGCACTTAATCTTGGTTACATTTGCTTTTCATATTCTCAACTTAATCATAACAGGGACACAGTGCATAGACATAAAGTTCGTAGAGAGAAGTCATATCATGAGGACAAGTAAAACATCCTGTAACTTTACATTTACTTACACAACTTCTTCATATCGTGGAAATAACAAATCATAGTCAATAAGCTAACATCTCAGTGATTTCCTAATACCCTTGCGGTGTAGGGCCCTAGTGGCCGGAAATCTTAATACATTCACTTACCTGGATTCCTTAGCAATCCGAGCTTCTTTCCTTTAAACTTCTTCACCTAAAACATGTACATTACAGTAGTTAAAACAAAGTCCTAATAGTCCTAATCATAACCATCCTAGGATCTAATAGCTAAAGTCATTCCGATTCCTCTGTTTGACACACTGCAGTCTGAAATCCGAAACTAGGTGGACAGGTTTTACCATTGATTAAATCCGAGTTGGTTACTTAAAATGCTCAGAATCGATTCGGGATGACATTTCTACTCTCAGATTTTAAAAAGTCTAAAGCTACTCGGCCACTGCTAAAAATATCCGAACTCAGTGCCGAGCTGAAAACAGAGCTCTATTTACTAATGAATGACTACATTGTCCATTTCATACCTCGGGTGTGGATTTGCAGAGAAGAGCAAGCTCGAAACCAGCCGTTGGTAAGGGAAGTTCTGGTAGCCGAGAGCAAGAACTTGGGAAAGAAGGAATCGCCGAGAGGGAATGTCGGCTACAGTGGTAATAAATGAGGTTTAAGGTTTCCATTTCTATTTATACTAAATCCATCGATTTTAATTACAAAACTGCCACCCAACCTTGTTTCACACAACTTGTAATAAATTTGTCTTAACATTAAATTTAAATCATAATGGTTAAATAAGAGGGTGACAATGAAAATGGTCAGAAAATCACCTGGCCGAAATGTCGGGTGTTACACTGTCCACATCACACATGGGCACAGTTTCTTCACGTCCACCCATATATGCACAAATGAATCTCAGTAGCATGAACAAAGCCAAATGCTGCATAGTGAATTTACACACAAAATATAGCATCTAACAGGATAGAACAACTACGAATGTGGAAAATGCTAATAGAACACATGGAAAATAGCATGGAAAAATTTTAACAGTCATGAATCACAAATTTTAACATGAATCACATGGACAGAGAAGGAAAATAGCATCTTACTAGCCACGAATAACAAATTTTAACACGTCAGAAGGAAAAAATTTGTGAATCTCTGAACCTGAGGAGATCAGGTCAAACGTAGCTCATCGGTGGTCAATGGTATTCATCGTTCGCGTTTAACCTCATCGTCCTGCGCTTGCTGCTTGCTTCTCCCTCTTCTTTTCCCTCGGCGTTCACCAAGCTCGAGCCCTAATCTATGAAACGATGAGAACCACTGTCCACGGTGAAGAACGAAGAGGAAAACATGAAATTCAGAGTGTAGGTGTAAATCACATGCACTTTTTTACGTTCGGTTAACAGAGTAGGTCTATTTGGTAACAATGGATAGTCTGATGTACGAGTTGACAAAAAAAAAATTAAGTGTTGGAATTTAAAAATCTCCCCATAGTTTAATATTTTATTTGATCTTTACCCTAATATTTATCCAAAATATTACCTTCAAATAACTTTAACTTACCCAAAAATTAATATTTTCAACATGTTAGTTTATTTTATAAACCTAAAATTAATTATGAGATAATCAATTTTATTGAATCAAATCAACTTCTTTTGCCATCGTTGTTGACATTTTTTATGCGAACCTTAGATATTAGAAAATCTAAGACCCTTTAGCACGCAAAATAATTCAAAAGGAATGACTAAATTCAAGAACAAAGTAAGGAACTAAATCCAATCCAAGAATCCGATGGAACCTTAGTTATCAAAATAGGAGCTTGATCCAAACAAAACTCGTTGGTAAGAACCAAAGCAAGATTATTAAAGTATGACTTGAAGAAGATCAAGATTCTTCACAAAGAGCCAATTAGAAATCTTCTCTTAACAAAAAACTTAAATTTTATTCAGTATTGTTCCTCTAACCCATTGAGTGTTTTGCCTTTAAATAGACTATAAGTTTTAATTAAAATAAATGCTAAAAGAAAAGAAATAAATGATAAAAGATAAATAACTAAGAAAATTGTGTGATGTGGGATCTTTTGCATGATCGAATTTCATCTCATATTTAAACTTCATTTGAACATTTTGAATGTATTTGAATAGGCTCGGCCGAATGAGATGTCTCCTACATGATTTGCATGATTCGCATGCACTTGAATGTGTATGTGACTTTTTAATCATTGCATGAGTATGTGTTTGGTGCATGTTCTTTTTAATCTTTCTATGCGCATGTGCATCACACCCTCCTATTTTAGTTGTTATGTGAGCATGTAGGATGCACCCTCTCCAAATCTTCACATATCTTCAACCTCCTTTGCCTCAACTTGATTCTCTTCAATCCTCAACACATTTAATAGTTTTGGATCAAGATTTCGCAACTTCCCTCTCTCTTGGATCTCTAAAATCAATCCTCACAAGGTCTCACTCATCTTCTTAGCTTTGGATCATATCATTCCCTCCCTCTTCGAAAATATTCGTCTTCGAAAATATTCGTCCTCGAATCTCCTGCATCATATAAAGACAAATCACTAATATTAAAAGATGCACTAACATTACAATATTCACTAGGTAAGTTAATCTTGTAGGCATTGTCGTTTATGAGTTCAAGGACTTGAAATGGTTTATCTTCTCGTGGATGCAACTTGCTTTTTTGTTGATTTGGAAAGCTTTCTTTTCGAAGATGTAGCCAAACCAATCTCCAGGTTCAAATATGATCTTTTTGCAGCTTTTGTTGGCTTGATGTGCATAGTGCTCATTTCTTTCCTGAATGTTCTCGTATACTTTCGCATGTAAGTCCCTAATAAATTTAGCATTTTTCTCTCCATCAAGACTAGCAAACCCATTAGTAGGTAAACATAAAATATGAAGAGGAGATAAATGATTAAATCCATAAACAATTTCAAATGGTGAATATGAAGTAGTGGAATGAACAACCCGATTATAAGCAAATTCAACATGAGGTAAACATTTTTCTCATTGTTTTAAATTTTTAGAAATAATTGCTCTTAGCAATGTAAGAAGTGCTATATTTATCACTTCGGTTTATCCATCCGTTTGGGAGTGTACCAAAGTTGAAAATAAGAGTTTTGTTCCTAGCCTACTCCATAAAGTTCTCCAAAAATGACTTAAAAACCTAACATCTCTATCACTCATGATGGTTGTAGGAATTCCATGTAAACACACAACTTCATTGAAGAATAAATTTGCCACATGAGTTGCATTGTTTTTCTTTGAGCATGCTATAAAGTGAGTCATCTTACTAAACTTATCCATTACCACAAATATGATATCTTTCCATCATTGTGTCCTCGACAAACTAATCACAAAATTCATTGATATGTCCAAGGTTGGTTGGGAATAAGTAGAGAAGTGTATTGGCCATATGGTCTAATATTTGATTTGGCCTTCTTACACTCAAAGCACTTATCACAATTGGTTTGAATATCATGTTTCTTTCTTGGCCAATAAAAGTGTTCACAAAGCGCACTGAACGTTTTATTAATTCCAAAGTGTCCCATTGACTCTCCTTATTTAGGGATACAAAGTTTATCATTTTTAAATAAAAATCTTTCATGTCTGTAATAGTCATTACAAGCATGTTTCTCACATTCTTTCCAAACGAGATTAAAATCTAAGTCTGATTCATATAAATTCTTTATTAAATAAAATCCTAACAACTTCGATTGTAAAGTAGTTATAAGCACATATCTTCTTGACAATGCATATATCTTCTTGACAATGCATCGGCAACCAGATTTTCTTTATCTTTTTTGTAATGGATGACATAAGAAAAGGTTTCTATGAACTTAATCCCCTTCGCATGTCTCTTGTGCAACTTTCCTAGACCTTTAAGTGTCTTAGGCTTTCATGGTCAGAATGGATGATAAACTCCTTGGGCCACAATTAGTGTTACCACGTTTGAAATGTTCTCAACAAAGCATAAAACTCCTTATCATATGTTTGATAGTTTAAGACTGTGCCACTAAGATTTTCACTAAAATAAGCTATTGACTTCATATCTTACATCAAAACACCCCTGACGTATCATATTCAATCTCAAACGTTTTATCAAAATTCGGCAATACTAACAAATGTGCATTAGTTAACTTTTCTTTTAAAAGATTAAAATATTTATCATGTACCTCAGCCTACCTAAAGTCTATATTCTTTTTAACTAAATCATTCAATGGTGCCACAATAGTATTAGAGTCTTTAACGAATTTTTGATAAAAGCTAGCTAAGCCATGAAAGCAACTGTTGTGCAAAATCGTTACTTTGTTCTTGAATCGCAAGTGCACATGCCGCAATCAAGTAATAAAATGAAAGTAAAGTATCGAACCCACGAGGACAAAATTAATCAAGAATTAAATTAAGTAGAATGATATAAAGGTGAATCAAAGTAATAATCAAAATAGTAGAAATGTTGGTTGACAAAAAAATTCAAGAAGTCAATTAATAAAACATGGATAAGAATTGATTTCCCTCACAATGTTCTTTTACTACAGAAGCTATAGGAAATGCTGCAGCAATTAAATCAGAAGATTTAGAATATCATTTATAGATCGAGCCTTGTCACAGTCACTCAATTAGTTCTTACGATATTTTTCTCCCTACTTATAAATGACAAATACCTTATTGAACCAGTTTAATCGTAATTCTATTTAATCATACAAAATTAATAAATCAATATGAAAATACTAATTTTTGCACAATTCAATATATTTTTTTAACTCTATTTACTATCACGTACAATAGCAACCATAGTATCACGTACAATAGCAACCATAGTATTTATTCATGCTTTGTAATACCCTAGAAATTTGTTAGCAATTTAAGTTAATAAATTTGGTTGAACTAGTCGGTTAATTAATTTATGTTCGGGTATTCCCATTGGAGAACTTAAGCCGAGTACGAGGTGAGAGTCAATTTACAAAAATTTATAATTGAATGACGAAATTCAACGAGGTTTCGATGGGGCCGAATGTATGGGAGGGCAAAACGGTAAATGTTATTTATTAATGTTTTAAAAGGACATATTTTTTTTAGGTTTTAAAAGAAAACAATTTTGTTTTCTTTTAAAACAACTGAATGGCTTCACCGAAGCCATTCAATTGTTCGCTCAGGTAAGGAACAGAACAGAGATGAGGGAGACACGAGCGACGATTGGCGGCCTGTTCATTACATTTTTCCGACTTTCTCCGGCCAGACGACGTTGGCGATTTTAGAGCTGCCATTTCCGGCCGTCTTCGCGCACAGGACCGAGCGGTAAGTCCTCTTTTTGCCCTGTTTCTGTTCTGTTCATGGCCGAGGGTGACGAGCTGGTTTGAGCTTCGATCACCGGCAAAAATTGGTTGCTTCCGGCATGGGTTTGCTGACCCTTGGACCGGCTATGGTCGCCTGGCCGTGAAGAGCCCTGTTTGGGCAAAAATCAACAAGCCCGGTTCGGGCATTTTGATTTTTGCTATGTGTAGCCTCGGGATTTTGGTTAGATTATTCTAATTGAGGGTAAATGTTGTTGATTGGTGAGGAAATGGGTGGAAATTGATGGAAAACTGGGAAGGGGAAAATTTTCAATTTAGGGCAGATTCGGGTTTTGTAGTTTTTGACCTAGTTGCTGCCGTTTGATTTAAATTTTCTTTTGGCAGGTTAAACTAAGTTATTAGAGGAGTACGTGGCCGCTGGAATCGTTCGATTCCGTTAGCCGACGCGAAACTTACGGGCGTCTGAAATTTCAGGATGATTTTTACCAAACCCAAATTAGTGGCTCGTTTAGTTGGGTTTTAGTTGGGTTAGGCTAGAAATAGTAGTTTGAGAGTGAATTGGTGAATGTAAGCTTGATTTTAATGAAGTTTGAATTTTTGTCGTAGGTCGAGCTGTAGGTGAACAGGGAACCAAGCATCCTCAACGAACTAGGACACCAGGTAAGTAGTAGTGTGGGTGTAAATGCCAGAGAGTCGCCGAGAAGGGCCTACACCATAGTTGTTTGCATGTTGTGAGTCGTGTGTATGTCGTGAGTAGTCAGTATATGATGTGTATGTGTAGTCGTCGTTAGTGGTATGTTGTGAGTCTTGTGCAGGTTGTGGGTCAGCTGTATGTAGGCTGTGAGTCTTGTGCAGGTTGTGGGTCAGTTGTATGTATGTTGTGAGTCTTCTTCAGGTTGTGCGTAAGTTATATGTAGGTTGTGAGTCTTGTGCGGGTTGTGGGTCAGTTGTATGTAGGTTGTGAGTCTTGTGCAGGTTGTGGGTCAGTTGTACGTATGTTGTGAGTCTCGTGAAGGTTGTGGGTCAGTTGTGTGTAGGTTGTTAGTCTTGTGCAGGTTGTGGGTCAGTTGTACATATGTTATGAGTCTTGTTCAGGTTGTAGGTCAGTTGTGTGTAGGTTGTGAGTCTTGTGCAGGTTGTGGGTCAGTTGTATATTTATTGTGAGTCCGTACAGGTGTGGGTCAGTTATGTGTAGGTTGGAGTCTTGTGCAGAACTGTGGGTCAGTCTATGTGCTAGATCTGTGAGGTCGTTGTAAGTTTACGTTAGTATGTTGGTGCGTCTTGTGCAGTTTGTGGGTAAGTTGTCGTAGGTTGTGAGTCTTGTGAGGTGTGGTCAGTTTGTATATGTGTGAGTCTTTTGCAGGTTAGGGATCAGTTGTACGTATGTTGTGAGTCTTGTCCAGGTTGTGGGTAAGTTGTGTGTAGGTTGTGAGTCTTGTGCAGGTTGTGGGTCAGTTGTACATATGTGTGAGTCATTGTGCAGGTGTGGGTAAGTTGTGTGTAGGTTGTGAGTCTTGTGCAGGTTGTGGGTAAGTTGTATGTAGGTTGTGAGTCTTGTGCAGGTTGTGGGTGAGTTGTATGTAGGTTGTGAGTCTTGTGCAGGTTGTGGGTCAGTTATATGTATGTTGTGAGTTTTGTGCACGTTGTGGGTCGTAAGTATGTTGTGATGTGATGCATATGTGGAGTCGTAGTTAGTTGGTTATGGTCAGCATGCATCATATTTTAAAAACTACGCAAAATATTTTGAGCATGTTTTTAAGCACGGAGGGAGAGTGGTGGATGTGAGGTACGATGCGAACAGGCGACAGTGGGATGGAGTGTGACTGTGGGCCCCGCTTTCTGGACGAGCTGTAGAGGTGGCAACGTGCCAATGGCAGCGCGGTGTATCGACCGACTGTCTCAGGAGGTTGCATTTTTAGTCGAGACAGTGGGTAAAGTGTGGTTTTGGGCCCCGCTTTTGGGACTAGCTCGAGCGGTGGCGACTTTCCGACGACAGCGCGGTGTATCGACCGACTGTCTCGGGCGGTTGCATTTCGAGTCGGGACAGAGGGGGTTTTGGGTATGACTTATAGACCTCGTTCCAGAAGGAACCAGGACGGCGGTGATGTGCCGGTAAACAGTGAGGTTTACGGACTGGCTGCCCAGTGCAGTTACATTCCCAACCTCGGTTAGATGCGATGCGGTGAGGTGATAACAACATGTTTAGAGACGTGCATGTGTTAGGATTGCATAACCAGTTTTCATGGTTCATGTTTATTTTTAGCACTCTACTTGCTAAGCTTTGAGCTTATAGTGTGTTATGTGGTGTAGGTACTGCTGGGTGGGAGGGTGATTCCCGAGAGCCTGACCAGGAGTAGGTGGTATTTAGTGGCGTGCGACCAGGGCCCCGGTTGATGGCAGTGTTAGGGCGACCCGACCCATGGAACCGTTGTATGGTGTTGATCGGGAGTAAGACTTTTTGTCTTTTGTGGGGGTATTTTGTATTTATTGTATATAGTCATAGTTAAGGGTGATGTGTCGCCCTATACTGTGGATTTTCTTCACTTATGAATGTTAGTATTTTAGTTTCTCTCTTTACCGCTATTTGGAGATTTCGTATACTAGATAGTTGAGTAGGAGTATGCTGGATCTGGTTGAGGATTTGATTCGTTTGCAGGTACTTAGCATTTTGGGGGCGCCATTTTCAGGTGTTACTCTGTCAAAATTTTTGGGGAGGACGCCGTGGTGCTTAACGGTTAGGATTAAGGGAAATTAGTGAGTCTAGGCAGTTAGGTAAGACATAAGAGAGCTTCGGGAGATTAGTTTTAATTTTGTTGCGTGAGTTTTATTGGAAGTTTAAGCGAATGGAATTAGGAGAACTTAGTGAGTTAATGAAACTAGGTATGGCATGAGTGAAGTCTTCAGGAGACTTAGTTTTAAATTTTGTTGCGTCCGTTTAACTAAAATGGATTCCTTGCATTAGTAGTTAAGTGGATGAGATAGTAGTTGAAGGGAGTCGTTTAGCTCAGAGTAGTCCCTGTAGCGAACCGGGTCGTGGTGACTCGGGACGTTACAGTTATGCTATTAGAGTAGTCCCCGTGTGCACCGGGAACCCGGGTGGGTTTTCGGGGCGTTACATGCTTTTTAACACTGAATAAATTAACGTTTAAACCATATTGAATTTTCTAATGCAATTACCACAACAAATTCACAAAAGAAATATAGATTGGCCCTCTTAATTCCTACCACTTAGATATTTAGTTCATAATAGAGAAAAAGTATTAAGATAATTTATGATGGGAGTCAGAAAATAAAATAAAATTTTTTCTCTGTTTCCCAAACAATAGTCTTCTTCCTCTTGACACTTCTTTTTCCTATTCTCCTCTTGACTTTTCGTCTCAAAATTCATGTCTCATATTCTCATTCTCTGGTATGTCACTCTCCAGTCTGGTTCCTCTTTCATTTGTTGTCTCTTTTTAATGTTTCATTCTTTCTTTCTCTCTCCTTCTTTATTTGCCATGATTTTCAAGATTCATTATCTTCTCTCTTCTATCTAACTTGAATTTGAAAATCAAATTAAATCCATTTTTTCCTCCCAAAATTTAAGTTGGTAGTCATTTCTTTTCTTTCTCTAGAAACTTCTTTTTTATGCTTGATTGTAGTCTTTCTTTATATTCTTTAAAATCAGATTCATCAACTTTCTAGCATCTATCTACAATAAATATAAAATTTGAATGAATATTTCTTTACAAATATCAAAAATATATATTGCATGTAAATCTAATGTCGTACGCGATGTTATAGCATTATGTCACAAAACATGTATTTTTATTTATTCCATCAATGATTTTAAACAAGAAACACATAAAATAATATTTTATAATAACTCTTTTTCAAGAGTTATCAGCTAAGTATCTCGTTAGCATTCTTAGGTTTCGGCCACTCTTTAATTGCCTTCACCTTTTCTTTGTTTACCGATATTCCACTCGAGCTCACTACAAAACGAAGAAACACTATTGATTCCATGCAAAAAGTGCACTTTTTGAGGTTAACATATAGTTGGTTTATTCTCAAAATATTAAAAATGGAATATAAATGTTCAACATGTTGTTCCAACATTTTGCTATAAACTAATATATCATCAAAATAAACCACGATAAATTTTCTAATAAATTGTTGTAATACGTGATTTATTAACCTCATAAATGTGCTAGGCGCATTAGATAATCAAAATGACATGACTAACCACTCATACACTATATATTTTGTTTTGAAAGCGGTTTTCCACTGGTCTCCATTTTTCATACGAATTTGATAATATCTATTCTTTAAATAAATTTTTGAGAATAAACAAGCACCACATAACTCATCAAGCATGTCATCTAACCTTTGTAGGATATTGATACTTTATATTTTATTAGTTGCTCAACAATCCACACACATCCTTCATAATACATTATTCTTTGGTACCAATATCACGGGTATCGAGCATGGGCTTAGGCTTTTTCTCACTAGTCCCTTGTCGGCCAACTCGTCCACTTGCCTTTGAATTTTTCTTGTTTCCTCTGAGTTTGCTCGATATGCCGGTCGATTTGGATATGTCGTACTTGGGATAAAATCGATTTGATGTTCGATTCCTCTGAGTGGTGGTACTCCTCCAGAAATACATCCTTAAATTCCTGCAAAAGAGAAATCACAACACTTGGAAGAGAACTTGGTAAGTCGTTAGATGATAAATAAACATCTTTATATAAAAGCAAAATCATCTCACGTTTATCCTCACTTTTGTTCATCAACACAAATTGTTTTTCTCTCGACATTTTTTCTCTCTCTCTCTCTCTTAGTTTTTCTCTCTTTTCCCTCAATTTTTCATCCCTCTTTGTATTCTTTTCAACTATTTTTATTTCTCCACTATTTTTTTCAACTATATTTTTTTCACCTTTTTCTTTCTCCCTCGTGGCCGTAATGATTTGAAATTTCTTTGCAATCCTCTCTTGGTCTTCAATTGCCTCTCACGGCTTTAATGGTGTAAGGATCACGGTTCTGCTATTGTAAACCAATGAATACTCATTCTTGTATTTGCTATACACGTAAAAAGGTAGAGATACCTAAACTGATTGGTGAGAAGGAACAACACAAGATAGTGGCTCTAAGAGGTGTCAAATCGAACACCTCCTTAATAGTTGTCATACGTGAATGAAGTAAAACAAGTTAAGATAAAGAAGAATTTATAAATGTAGTGCAATTGTATTGAGTATAAAAAGCATGGAGGATTTCTTCTTTTAGAGCTTAAGAATGTTGGTTTGGAATCCATTTGATAAATATTTCATCTCTTATGAGTCGCAAGTGAAATAATTAGTATAATAGTCTCCAAACAAGCAACATGAGCAAATACTTCATCATAGTCATTACCTGGTCATTAGCTATATCCTTTCACTACTAATCTCGCTTTGTATTTCTCCAATTCTCCAATTTCATTTTTCTTTTTCTTTGAAGATCCACTTTACACCAACGGGGGCCTTCCAAAATGGATGCTAGCTTCCATGTCTCATTATTTTCAATTGATGTGATCTCCTCATCCATGAAAGTTCTCCATTTTTTATCTTTCACGGCTTTCTTTAAATATTGAAGTCTCACAATTGACAAAGTGACAAAAGAGAATTAGATCTTCACTTAGATTTTGTGTGATCTCATAAAGATTTTGAAGACTTTTCATACGAGGCTCTCTTTCACTTGAGTATCCACTTGAAGAATATGAAGATATATTTAATGTTGGTGATCTTGGAGGTGTCACAGGCTCTTGAACTTCTCTACTTTGTTTCTTCTTATCAAAGAAATGAAAGAATTCATATCTCTTCTTATTTTCATATAATCCCAAGAATCTTGTTTAACAAATTTCACGTTTTTACTAATAATTCTCTTTCCAAGACTTGGATCCTAGAGCTTGTAGCCTTTGGAGTATTGATCATAATTGATAAAGATATACTTCTTGCTTTTATCATCAAATTTTGATTTCTCTTGATCGGGGACATGCTTATAACCAATGATCACAAAAACTCTCAATTGGAGAGAACTTGGTTTTTTCACTCCATGCTTCTTAAGGTGTTTTGTTCCACAAGTTTCTCATGGGATATATATTTGATAGGTATACAGTACAATCAACTACTTTTGTCTAGAACTCTTTTCGCATCTTCTTTCATTTTAGCATACTTGGGGCCATATTGAGAATGGTTCGATTCTTTCTTTCAACAGCACTGTTTCGTTGACGAGATCTCGGAACGGTTAGAAATTTTTAGGTGTCATTTGTTTCACATAATAATTAAACTCGTTAGCTGTAAAATCACCTCCTCTATCTGATCTCAAAGTTTTAATGAATACTTGTTTTGCTTTCTGTGTATACTTGAAATTTTCTAAAAGCACTAAAAAACTTGAGATTTCTCATTCAAAGAATAAACCCAAGTTTTTGTGCTAAAATCATCAATGAAGAGCAGAAAACATCGATTTTTACCAAATGAGAGAGGATTAATCGGCCCACATACATCAACATGAACAAGTTGAAGCAATTAACTTGCTCGTGATGTCGTCTTCTTTGAAAAATTCTTTCAAAATTGTTTGCCAACAAGACACCATTAGCATAACTAGTCTTGTTGATCTATGAACAACAAACCCTTCAACATTCTTTTCTAACCCAATCGCTTCATACCATCAAAATTGAAGTGTCCTTCAAACAAGTCTTCAAACATCGAGCAACGTTGTAACGCCCCGAATTATATAAACCCGGTTCGTTACACATAACTCGAACATAGCTAAGAAACTTTGGACCAAATTTTAAACTTCCCTCGAAAGTCAAAAATTCGACATTTTCTAAAAACTCAAAAGCATTTAAAATCTTGCAGCGGAAAAATCATTTGAACAAAACAGAAATTTAACAGGACTGTGAAGAAATATTTGAAAATAACAGTTGAAATATTAAGCAAATAATTCGGCCAAAAGGGATGAAGACTTAAGCATGAAATACTTAAAATTTATAAAGGTCAAACGCATCTGCCGCTGAACAAGGTCAACGAAAAATGGCAAAAACAAAACTGAAGGTTTCCACCGATGACGTCAGCCCGTAGAATCTTTCTTCCAGCTTCAGCCGATCGCAAAACGACGAGTTTTGCTACTCGCATCTGCCGATGACGTCAGCCGAATGAATCATCCATCCAGCCTCTGCCGATCGCAAAACGACAAATGAAAGTCTTTTAAATCACAAACCAAACAGAGCACATCATCCGGTCACTAAACGACAAACTACTTCCTACACCTACCGATAAGTCTAATACACGACATCCACCGGTGACTAAACAAAAAAACTTCTACTACATCATCTGATAGGTTTAACACACGACTTCCACCAGATGACGTCAGCCGGATGATCTATCCATCCGATAGACTTCAACTTTCGATAGACTAAATATATCGGTAGACAAAACACATAACAACCTGAAATTCAACAAATAACCATTTGAAACCAACATCTGTATCCTTAACCAAATAAATCCCAAATAGGAAAATTTCAAAGGGGTTTTAAAAACATCAAATAACTGTTGTCATTAAATCCTCAAAACTCATTGATAAAATACTCGACTACTAAAACTTCACCTACAGACAAATGTTAAACCGCCTCAACAGAACACCGAACCGTGGCATGAATGTGCTTCAGCAACTTCAACTAATCCTCAGTAAATTCAGGGATCACACCTGCTGTCACTTCTTCACCTACGTCACAAAACTCATCTATTAGCCTAATGCTAAATAAGTGAAGCATTATTGAAACAAAATGCTGAAATGTAAATCTTAATCATGCAGTTTCTACTTTCTCGACTCAGTTACATTTGCATTCACCACGTTCTGATGTCAATAATCCAATGGGAGTGAAATCAATTCTCCCAAAGTAATAAATCATCTACATCAATTAAGGGGCGGATTAGTTCCCTTAATAGCTATCATGATCCCCAGATTCCCTTGGGAGTGGGATCAACTCTCCCAATTTTATAAATCCACTACATCAATTAAGGGGCGGATTAGTTCCCTTAATAGCTATCATGATCCCCCGATTCCCTTGGGAGTGGGATCAACTCTCCCAATGTTATAAATCCACTACATCAATTAAGGGGCGGATTAGTTCCCTTAATAGCTATCATAACACGTTCTGTTCATGTCTTACCATTCATTCCATGTAAATTTATTTTCGTATTCTTTTAAAAATATGATGCATGACAAACAGAAAACACTCAACATGCAAAAACCTACTGTTTTGTGATGTAGGCCCGAAGGCACACGCATTACTTCACTTACCTGGCTTCCCGAGAGGTTTCTGGTTGTAGGATATGCCCAGAGCTGGCTCACCTAAAACGTATGCACAACATTACTTAAACTTCATTCTAAACATTAAGAAATCTAAGGGGCTAGTTCTGGGAGCTCTTTTCTCCACCATACTCGATTCATCGCTAAACCCCAAATCCCACCCCTCACTCACAGCACTTCTAAAACGCATACATTGTCATCCTTCAGTTACCTAGACACTAAAACAGCAAGTAATCGAATCAAAACTCACCTTGGTTGAAGGAAAATCGGGCAGGGGAATCGGCTGAGGTTCCTGCTGGAGAACTGGTGGCCGAGGGAAAAATGGATAAACAGAATGGCGGCTACAGTGCATTAAACCCAAAACCTCTTTCCTTGAATACGTTATCCACTTTTCAAATTGCTAATTACCCTTTTGTCCTTGTATAGTTATTAACTAACCTAATCACTTTCTCTCCCAATTCTTTCATAAAATTAGCACATCATAATTGATAAATTAAATTTGGTTTAATAGAACCGGGTGCTACAATCTACTCTTCTTAAAAGAATTTTGTCCTCAAAATTTAGTACCTGAATTATTCTGGATATTGGTCCATCTTGTTTTGCTGGCGCTCCCAAGTTATCTCCTCTATGTTCTGGTTATGCCATAAGACTTTCACCAGTGGGACTTCTTTGTTGCGCAACACTTTCACAGCATAGTCTAGGATCCTCACTGGTTTCTCCTCATATGTAAGAGTAGGAAGAACTTTAATACTCTGCTGATCCACAATCTGCGATGGATCTCTCACACACTTCTTCAACATAGAAACATGGAACACATTATGGATTCCTTCCATAGAAGCCGGTAGTTGCAACTGATAGACTGCCCTCCCAACTCTCCTTAGTATAGTGAACGGTCCAATAAATCTGGGGTTCAACTTGCCTCTCTTCCCGAATCTCACAACTCCTTTAAATGGTGATACCTTGAGGAAAACTTCATCACTTACCTTTAAACTCCAATCCTCTGTGTCTCTTATCAGCATAGCTTTTCTGCTAGCTTTGAGCTGTTAAAATTCTCTGTCGGATGAGGGCAATCTTTTCCACTGTTTGCTGCACAATATCAGGACCAATTAATTGTGCTTCTCCAACTTCATCCCAATATAATGGAGATCTGCACTTTCGTCCATATAATGCCTCGTATGGTGCCATGCCTATTGTTGCCTGAAAACTGTTATTGTAAGAGAACTCAACCAATGATAAATACTTACTCCAAGAACCTTGAAATTCTAAAACACATGCACAAAGCATATCCTCCAACGTTTGGATAGTCTTCTCGGATTGTCCATCAGTTTGAGGGTGAAAAGCTATGCTAAAACTAAGCTGTGTTCCCATAGTCTTGTGCAAACTTTTTCAAAACTTAGATGTAAATCTAGAGTCTCGGTCTGAAACTATGGTACCTGGAACTCCATGTAACCTAACAATTTCTTGCACATACAATTCAGCAAGTTGATCCATCGAGTAAGTCACCTTTATTGGTAGGAAATGAGCTTATTTGGTTAGACGGTCGACTATCACCCAAATTGCATCATGTCCTTTTGCTGTTCTAAGCAATCCCACAACAAAGTCCATCGTTATTTGTTCCAATTTCTATTCAGGAACTGGTAAAGGTTGTAACATTCCAGCAGGTCTCTGATGCTCAGCTTTAACCTGTTGACAAACTAGACACGATTCCACATAACCTGCCACACTTCTTTTCATACCTGGCCACCAATAATGTCGTTTAAGATCCTTGTACATCTTCGTACTTCCAGGGTGAATAGAAAATTTGGAAGAATGTGCTTCTAAAAGAATCTCATCACGAAGTTCCTTAATGACAGGAACAAACCATCTATTTCTAAACTTAAGAATTTCATCTGTAGAATAATTAAAATCTGATTTTGTAACACCCGACATTTCGGCCAGGTGATTTTCTGACCATTTTATTTATCACCCTTTTATTTAACCTTTATGATTCAAATTTGATGTTAAGACAAATTTATTACAAGTTGAGTAAAACTAGGTTGGGTGGCAGAATTGTAATTAAGATTGATGGATTAAGTATAAATAGAAAAAGGAAACCTTAAATCTCATTTAAACCTCACTGTAGCCGACACCCCTTCTCTCGGCGATTTCTTCTCTCCCGAGCTCTTGCTCTCTGTTACCGGCGTTCTCCCTCACTGACGACTATTTTCAGCCTGCATTCTCTCTGCAAGTTTGTACCCGAGGTATGCAATAGACAATGTAGCTATCTGTTAGTTTATCAGCTCTGTTTTCAGCTCAGCATCTGAACTTGGAGTTTATCAATGGCCATGCCGTTTTAGAACATTTTAGAATCCGAGAGTAGTAATGTCAACCCGAATAGATTCTGGTCATTTTAAGTAACCTAACTCAGATTTAATCAATAGTAGAACCTCTTTGTTCTATTTTGGATTTCAGATTCTGCACAGAGCTTTAGACTAAGGATTCGGAGATGACTCTAGCTATTAGATTCTAGGATGACCTATGATTAGAACTTTTAGGATTTTATTTAACTACTGTAATGTGAAATGTGTTAGGTGAAGAAGTTGAAGAGGAAGTGATCCAAGTTGCTAAGGAATCCAGGTAAGTGAATGTATTAAGCTTCCGGCCAATAGGGCCCTACATCAAAGGATTAAGTTAGATTTAGTGAACATTGTCTGCTATATGTTTGATGAAATGTCGATGGATATGGTTCTGTTATTCTCATGTACTCCCCTGTCTTAGTTCGATGATTAAGTGCATTTATGTTATGCATCATGTTTTACTTCTCAAGCATATGAAAATGTTTTGAAATATGTTTTCTCATGAATAAGGTAAGAAGATAAAACTGATGCAACGTGGTTAAGTGAGGGTTGGGGGTGGTTCGGCGTATGTCACAGTCCGCAGTAGGACATATGAATACGACCCGCAGTAGGGACCATGATCAAACTCACTGTCGAACCCCCTTTACCGGCACAAATCCTCCCTTAAACCACATAATTAATGAAGAATATGACTGATGAAAGGAATGATGAATATGAGCATGTCTACGAATGCTGATTATGAACAATGAATACGAGATACGATTATGACTGATGATTACAGATAAGTACATGAAAGAAAAGACTTAGCGCATGTTTTTCATTCCAAGTGTATGCCATTCCATGAACTCATAATAGTTTGCATCCTTACTAAGCTTAGGCCTTTACAGGCTTACCGTTACACCCTATGATGTAGGTGAAGAAATATCAGGTGAGGAATTCAAGTTGATGAAAATGTCTGAGCTAGGTTGCTGGCGGTGATCAGTGTGAAATCTGTGGCTGGATGGCAACTGAGTAACCTGGTTAAGTTTATGATTTAAGGATGTTTATAAGTTCTGAAGTTAAGTAGTAATGTTTCTGATTATGGAAGTCTAAGTATGATGACTTACTTTCGAATTATTGAGTTCTGAGTTGCCTGGTATGAGTACTGAATCTGAGGATATTTATGAGGATATGAAATGAGCTATTCAAGTCTTTCGCTGTATGAGTTCTAGTAAGTTTATGGTTCATTCCGCTGAGTCCTGGTATTAAGATTGAGGCTGATGAAGTTGTATGGGTTTGCCTTCCGGCTGACGTCATCGGAAGAGGAGAATTGTTGTCTTCCGCTGACGTCATCGGAAGAGGAGAATTGTTGTCTTCCGCTGACGTCATCGGCAGGAGAAGTGTGATAGAAGTTGTATGAGTTTGCCTTCCGGCTGACGTCATCGGCAGGAGAAGTGTGATAGAAGTTGTATGAGTTTGCCTTCCGGCTGACGTCATCGGAAGAGGAGAATTGTTGTCTTCCGCTGACGTCATCGGAAGAGGAGAATTGTTGTCTTCCGGCTGACGTCATCGGCAGGAGAAGTGTGATAGAAGTTGTATGAGTTTGCCTTCCGGCTGACGTCATCGGCAGGAGAAGTGTGATAGAAGTTGTATGAGTTTGCCTTCCGGCTGACGTCATCGGAAGAGGAGAATTGTTGTCTTCCGGCTGACGTCATCGGCAGGAGAAGTGTGATAGAAGTTGTATGAGTTTGCCTTCCGGCTGACGTCATCGGAAGAGGAGAATTGTTGTCTTCCGGCTGACGTCATCGGAAGAGGAGAATTGTTGTCTTCCGCTGACGTCATCGGAAGAGGAGAATTGTTGTCTTCCGCTGACGTCATCGGCAGGAGAAGTGTGATAGAAGTTGTATGAGTTTGCCTTCCGGCTGACGTCATCGGAAGAGGAGAATTGTTGTCTTCCGGCTGACGTCATCGGAAGAGGAGAATTGTTGTCTTCCGGCTGACGTCATCGGCAGGAGAAGTGTGATAGAAGTTGTATGAGTTTGCCTTCCGGCTGACGTCATCGGCAGGAGAAGTGTGATAGAAGTTGTATGAGTTTGCCTTCCGGCTGACGTCATCGGAAGAGGAGAATTGTTGTCTTCCGCTGACGTCATCGGAAGAGGAGAATTGTTGTCTTCCGCTGACGTCATCGGCAGGAGAAGTGTGATAGAAGTTGTATGAGTTTGCCTTCCGGCTGACGTCATCGGAAGAGGAGAATTGTTGTCTTCCGCTGACGTCATCGGCAGGAGAAGTGTGATAGAAGTTGTATGAGTTTGCCTTCCGGCTGACGTCATCGGCAGGAGAAGTGTGATAGAAGTTGTATGAGTTTGCCTTCCGGCTGACGTCATCGGAAGAGGAGAATTGTTGTCTTCCGCTGACGTCATCGGCAGGAGAAGTGTGATAGAAGTTGTATGAGTTTGCCTTCCGGCTGACGTCATCGGAAGAGGAGAATTGTTGTCTTCCGCTGACGTCATCGGAAGAGGAGAATTGTTGTCTTCCGCTGACGTCATCGGCAGGAGAAGTGTGATAGAAGTTGTATGAGTTTGCCTTCCGGCTGACGTCATCGGAAGAGGAGAATTGTTGTCTTCCGGCTGACGTCATCGGCAGGAGAAGTGTGATAGAAGTTGTATGAGTTTGCCTTCCGGCTGACGTCATCGGCAGGAGAAGTGTGATAGAAGTTGTATGAGTTTGCCTTCCGGCTGACGTCATCGGAAGAGGAGAATTGTTGTCTTCCGCTGACGTCATCGGAAGAGGAGAATTGTTGTCTTCCGCTGACGTCATCGGCAGGAGAAGTGTGATAGAAGTTGTATGAGTTTGCCTTCCGGCTGACGTCATCGGAAGAGGAGAATTGTTGTCTTCCGCTGACGTCATCGGAAGAGGAGAATTGTTGTCTTCCGCTGACGTCATCGGAAGAGGAGAATTGTTGTCTTCCGGCTGACGTCATCGGAAGAGGAGAATTGTTGTCTTCCGCTGACGTCATCGGAAGAGGAGAATTGTTGTCTTCCGGCTGACGTCATCGGCAGGAGAAGTGTGATAGAAGTTGTATGAGTTTGCCTTCCGGCTGACGTCATCGGAAGAGGAGAATTGTTGTCTTCCGCTGACGTCATCGGAAGAGGAGAATTGTTGTCTTCCGCTGACGTCATCGGCAGGAGAAGTGTGATAGAAGTTGTATGAGTTTGCCTTCCGGCTGACGTCATCGGAAGAGGAGAATTGTTGTCTTCCGCTGACGTCATCGGAAGAGGAGAATCTCTACCGGAAGAAGTATATCACACGAGTAAATTTAATGAAGCACGAGAGAGTCACGTGTCCACCGGTAGATGTCCATCACCGAGCGAGTTTTAATGGGTCCCGTGTTAAGCTCATGCTCACCGGAAGATGTTGAACTCTAAGCTTGTCGTTTAGCGATTGGCTGAAGTGCTTGCATGGCTCGCCGGCAGATGCTATGCACTTCATTAAAGTTACGTATTCAAAAAAAAAAAAAAAAAAAAAAAAAAAAAAAAAAAAAAAAAAAAAAAAAAAAAAAAAAAAAAAAAAAAAAAAAAAAAAAAAAAAAAAAAAAAAAAAAAAAAAAAAAAAAAAAAAAAAAAAAAAAAAAAAAAAAAAAAAAAAAAAAAAAAAAAAAAAAAAAAAAAAAAAAAAAAAAAAAAAAAAAAAAAAAAAAAAAAAAAAAAAAAAAAAAAAAAAAAAAAAAAAAAAAAAAAAAAAAAAAAAAAAAAAAAAAAAAAAAAAAAAAAAAAAAAAAAAAAAAAAAAAAAAAAAAAAAAAAAAAAAAAAAAAAAAAAAAAAAAAAAAAAAAAAAAAAAAAAAAAAAAAAAAAAAAAAAAAAAAAAAAAAAAAAAAAAAAAAAAAAAAAAAAAAAAAAAAAAAAAAAAAAAAAAAAAAAAAAAAAAAAAAAAAAAAAAAAAAAAAAAAAAAAAAAAAAAAAAAAAAAAAAAAAAAAAAAAAAAAAAAAAAAAAAAAAAAAAAAAAAAGAGTACAAAAATGATATTTAAGTTTAGTACAGGTCAAGCAATTCGTGACGGTCCTCCTCGGGTCGTTACAATTATGGTATCAGAGTCCTAAACCAGGTTCTAAAATCGGTCTGTAGATGCACTTCCAGCACAGATTGCCACCTGAGTACTCTCCAACAACTGTAAGTGTTTACGATTCTAGTGATTCATTATGTTAAGATGTGTTTTATTATTGCTTAGGAATCTCAAGTGGTAAGAGGTCAACAGAGGGAAGACAACGTGGATAGTACCACCGTTGCTCAGCTAAAGAATTAGTTAATCGCCAATCACGACAAATAGAGCAACTAGTGATTACTAGAGAAGGAGCTTGGGAACTCCAGCTCTAATGTAACTCATGATCATAGGGGTGAGCGCTTCCACAGGCTCAGACCCCGACAGACATTCAATGGCCAAGTTTCTGACCCCATTTATGCTGAGGAATGGATCCGAAAAGTAGAGGACATGTTTAAGTATGCGAAAGTTGATGAAGGAGGATAGAGGTCACCTATGCTGTCTATCATTTGGAGCTGAATGCAAGGCATTGTTGGGATTCTCTTCAGAGCACTGTTAATGCAGAGGACTATGACTTGGGATATGTTTAAGACTGCCTCTTTGACAAGTACTTCAATAGGACCGTTCAGGCCGGCAAGAAGAAAGAATTCATGAACCTGCGGCAAACTGGCTCCGTGACGGATTATATATGCAAATTCGATGCTTTGTCACGGTTTGCTCCCCGACTGGTTGAGAATGATGAAGACAAGATTACCAATTTGGAAGGACTGAAGCCGAGTTTGTATGTGAAGGTAAAGACTTCTGGGATACACAATATACCTTATGGCGAAGTGACGGCTAAGGCCCTGGAATTGGAGGAGGCTGAGATGACAGCTTATGCACAGCGTGAACAGCCAAGGAAGTTCACTAAGGAGACTCAACCACCACCACGGCAGAACAAGGGATGGCAACCCCAGCAGAACAGAAACCAGCAACAACAACAGCAAGGTGTTAAGAGATCCTTCAATCCAAGTGATGACCAAGGAAGAGGAAAGCGACCTTCGGCTCCCCTATGTTCCAACTGTCAGAAGAATCACCATGGGGAGTGCAAGCTGCACTCTGGCCGTTGCTATAGATGCGACAAGGTTGGACACATAGCCAGAGACTGCCCGATGCCATCAGACCCGAATCGAATTAGAGTTGCACCAAGAGTCTATGCTATGATGGAGGATGAAGATGTTGAACCACACACGGTCATATCAGGTACCATTATGGTTTGTGGTTTTTCTGCTTATACACTTATTGATACGGGAGCCACACACTCATTCATAGCAACCCTGTTTGTGTGTAAACATAAGTTAGAACTTTCGCCAGTTGATAAACCGTATAGAGTTATGTTACCATCAGGGAAGTCTTTACATTCTGAGCAAATGTTGAAGGGTGATGTTTTGTCCTTAGGAGATAAGGAGCTATATGTAGAACTGATTATGATTGACATGAAAGGATATGAGATTATTTTAGGAATGGATTGGTTATTTAGGCATTATGCCACGATTAGTTGTAGGACTGGCCTAGTTGATTTCCGACCCCCAAATGGAGATCGGTATACCTTCCAAGCTATTCCAAAGATGAGTAAGATACCAATCATATCCTCACTAGCGACTCAACGGTTACTGAAGAATGGTTGCTTGAGTTATCTAGCCAACATAATGGATGTCCGAGTGAAGAATAAGGCGGAACTACAAGATATTCCTACCGTACGAGAGTTTCCTGAAGCATTCTTGGACGACTTACCGGGACTACCACCCGATAGAGAGATAGAATTTGTGATTGATACATACCCCGAGGCATTACCTGTATCTAAGAATCCTTACCGAATGGCACCTGTTGAGTTAAAAGAATTAAAGGTCCAACTACAGGAATTAGTTGACAAGGGATTTATACGTTCTAGTAGTTCTCCCTGGGGTGCACCTGTCCTTTTCGTTAAAAAGAAAGATGGTTCTCTTAGAATGTGTATAGACTACAGAGAACTGAATAAGTTGACAGTCAAGAATAAATATCCTTCACCCCGGATAGATGACCTGTTTGACCAACTACAAGGAGCTAAGGTATTCTCAAAGATTGACTTACGTTCGGGTTATTACCAACTGAAGGTTAAGGAAGGAGATATACCAAAGACAGCCTTCAGAACCCGCTACGGACATTATGAATTTCTTGTGATGTCATTTGGACTGACTAATGCGCCTGCCGCTTTCATGGACTTGATGAACCGAGTATTTCGTGAATACCTGGATAAGTTTGTGATTGTGTTTATAGATGACATTTTAGTATACTCACAGACTGAAACCGACCATGCAGAACATTTGAGAATAGTATTATCAACCTTAAAACAGCAGCAGCTTTATGCCAAATTGTCCAAATGTGAATTTTGGCTGGATAAGGTCAACTTCTTAGGTCATGTCATTTCTGCTGAGGGCATATCAGTAGATCCAACTAAGGTTCAGGCCGTTAAGGATTGGCCACAGCCAAAGAATGTCAGTGAAGTTCGAAGTTTCCTTGGTCTGGCTGGCTACTATAGAAAGTTCATTAAAGGATTCTCTATGATAGCTAAACCTTTGACCAATTTAACCAAGAAGGACCTCAAGTACTTTTGGACCGAAGCTTGTGAAGATAGCTTCCAATCATTGAAACAGAAGTTAACGACAGCCCCGCTATTAACTCTCCCAACTGAAGAAGGAAAATTTAGTGTTTATTGTGACGCATCCAAGATTGGTTTGGGATGTGTTTTGATGCAAGAAGGTAAAGTTGTGGCGTATGCCTCTAGGCAGCTAAAAGGTTATGAACAGAATTACCCCACTCATGATTTAGAGCTAGCTGCAGTTGTTTTTGCTTTAAAAATTTGGAGGCACTATTTGTATGGACAGCAGTGCGATGTGTTTTCTGACCACAAGAGTTTAAAGTATCTTTTCACCCAAAAGGAATTAAACATGAGACAAAGACGTTGGTTAGAATTTGTTAAGGACTATGACTTTGAAATCAAGTACCACCCGGGTAAGGCTAATGCTGTAGCCGATGCTTTGAGCAGAATGTCAAAAACAATGCAACCCGCAGTGTCAGTTTTGTCTGCACCCTTGAGGACTGAAGTTCAGAAGTTTGAATTGGAACTAGTTCCAGGGTTGTCAGCCTTACTTACCGATTTGACCATTCAACCAACGGTTTTGGAAAAGATCAAAGAGTCACAACAGAAGGATTCCGAGGAGAATAACAGTATGATGAATAAGTTGAAGGACGCCACCTCCGAGTTTAGTCTTTCCAATGATGGAATCCTGAGATTTAGGAATCGATGGTATGTCCCTTGTGATGAAGAATTACGTAAGTTGATTTTGGCCGAGGCTCACTCGTCTTCCTTTTCTATACATCCCGGTAGCACCAAGATGTATCGAGACTTAAAGTTACTTTATTGGTGGCCTAATATGAAGAGGGATATCGCCAAGTACGTAGAATCATGCTTGGTATGCCAGCAAGTTAAAGCCGAGCACCAACGACCAGGAGGTACCCTTCAACCTCTACCTATTCCCGAATGGAAGTGGGAAAACATTGCCATGGATTTTGTTGTAGGATTACCTAAGACAACTAAAGGACATGACAGTATTTGGGTTGTGATTGATAGACTGACAAAATCGGCCCATTTCTTACCTGTAAAGACAACCTACACGATGGACCAACTTGCTAATCTTTACGTTCAAGAAATTATCAGATTGCATGGGATTCCCGTATCCATAGTCTCTGATCGTGACCCTAGATTCACCTCCCGATTCTGGAAAAGTTTACAAGGTACCTTAGGCACAAAGTTATCCTTCAGCACCGCTTTTCACCCGCAGACAGATGGACAATCCGAGAGGACCATTCAGATACTCGAGGATATGTTGAGAGCATGTGTGCTTGACTTTCGGACTACATGGAGTAGACACTTACCTCTGATTGAGTTTTCTTACAACAATAGTTACCAGTCCACCATTGGTATGGCACCCTATGAAGCTTTGTATGGCAGGAAATGTAGGTCACCTTTGTACTGGGATGAGGTTGGTGAAGCGAAGTTATTGGGCCCAGAGATTTTACAACAGATGTCAGACAAGATTACAGTCATTAGGAAAAGGATGTTAACTGCACAAAGCCGGCAGAAGAGTTATGCGGACCAAAGAAGAAGAGATCTTGAATTTTCTGTCGGCGATGAAGTTTTCCTGAAGATTTCACCATTTAGAGGAGTCTTAAGATTTGGCAAGAAAGGGAAGCTTAACCCACGGTTCATTGGACCATTCATTGTTCTAGCAAAGATTGGTAACACAGCTTACAGATTGCAATTGCCCCCGTCATTGGAGAAAGTTCATAATGTTTTTCATGTGTCTATGCTAAGGAAATGCATACGTGATCCAGCGCATGTTGTTGTGCCATCAGAAATCGAGATTGAGCCGACTTTAGAGTATGAAGAAAAACCAGTGCAAATTTTGGACTCTGCAGTGAAGACTCTAAGGAATAAGGAAATCTTGTTGGTTAAGGTCTTGTGGAAGAATCATGGTATTGAAGAAGCTACATGGGAACTACAGCAAGATATGTTGGACAAGTATCCAAAGCTTTTCGCTCGACCAATTTTCGAGGACGAAAATTTTGTTTAAGGAGGGGTGGATGTAACACCCGACATTTCGGCCAGGTGATTTTCTGACCATTTTATTTATCACCCTTTTATTTAACCTTTATGATTCAAATTTGATGTTAAGACAAATTTATTACAAGTTGAGTAAAACTAGGTTGGGTGGCAGAATTGTAATTAAGATTGATGGATTAAGTATAAATAGAAAAAGGAAACCTTAAATCTCATTTAAACCTCACTGTAGCCGACACCCCTTCTCTCGGCGATTTCTTCTCTCCCGAGCTCTTGCTCTCTGTTACCGGCGTTCTCCCTCACTGACGACTATTTTCAGCCTGCATTCTCTCTGCAAGTTTGTACCCGAGGTATGCAATAGACAATGTAGCTATCTGTTAGTTTATCAGCTCTGTTTTCAGCTCAGCATCTGAACTTGGAGTTTATCAATGGCCATGCCGTTTTAGAACATTTTAGAATCCGAGAGTAGTAATGTCAACCCGAATAGATTCTGGTCATTTTAAGTAACCTAACTCAGATTTAATCAATAGTAGAACCTCTTTGTTCTATTTTGGATTTCAGATTCTGCACAGAGCTTTAGACTAAGGATTCGGAGATGACTCTAGCTATTAGATTCTAGGATGACCTATGATTAGAACTTTTAGGATTTTATTTAACTACTGTAATGTGAAATGTGTTAGGTGAAGAAGTTGAAGAGGAAGTGATCCAAGTTGCTAAGGAATCCAGGTAAGTGAATGTATTAAGCTTCCGGCCAATAGGGCCCTACATCAAAGGATTAAGTTAGATTTAGTGAACATTGTCTGCTATATGTTTGATGAAATGTCGATGGATATGGTTCTGTTATTCTCATGTACTCCCCTGTCTTAGTTCGATGATTAAGTGCATTTATGTTATGCATCATGTTTTACTTCTCAAGCATATGAAAATGTTTTGAAATATGTTTTCTCATGAATAAGGTAAGAAGATAAAACTGATGCAACGTGGTTAAGTGAGGGTTGGGGGTGGTTCGGCGTATGTCACAGTCCGCAGTAGGACATATGAATACGACCCGCAGTAGGGACCATGATCAAACTCACTGTCGAACCCCCTTTACCGGCACAAATCCTCCCTTAAACCACATAATATAATGAAGAATATGAATGATGAAAGGAATGATGAATATGAGCATGTCTACGAATGCTGATTATGAACAATGAATACGAGATACGATTATGAATGATGATTAAGATAAGTACATGAAAGAAAAGACTTATGAGCATGTTTTTCTCCAAGTTATGCATTCATGAACTCATAATAGTTTGCATTCCTTACTAAGCCTTAGGCTTACAGTTACACCCTATGATGTAGGTGAAGAAATATCAGGTGAGGAATTCAAAGTTGATGAAAATGTCTGAGCTAGGTTGCTGGAGGTGATCAGTGTGAAATCTGTGGCTGGATGGCAAATGAGTAACCCTGGTTAACGTTTTATGATTTAAGGATGTTTATAAGTTCTGAAGTTTAAGTAGTAATGTTTATGATTATGGAAGTCTAAGTATGATGACTTTACTTTCGAATTATTGAGTTCTGAGTTGCCTGGTATGAGTACTGAATCTGAGGATATTTATGAGGATATGAAATGAGTTATTAAGTCTTTCGCTGTATGAGTTCTAGTAAGTTTATGGTTCATTCCGCTTGAGTCCTGGTTATTAAGATTGAGGCTATGAAGTTTATGTTATCTAAAATCTAAGTCTGAGAAAAGCCAGGATGTCTTCTGCCGAGGGACGCTGGAGGAAAAATTGTTGTCTTCCGGCTGACGTCATCGGCAGGAGAAGTGTGATAGAAGTTGTATGAGTTTGCCTTCCGGCTGACGTCATCGGAAGGGGAAAGATGGTTGTCTTCCGGCTGACGTCATCGGAAGAGGAGAATTGTTGTCTTCCGGCTGACGTCATCGGCAGGAGAAGTGTGATAGAAGTTGTATGAGTTTGCCTTCCGGCTGACGTCATCGGAAGAGGAGAATTGTTGTCTTCCGGCTGACGTCATCGAAGAGGAGAATTGTTGTCTTCCGGCTGACGTCATCGGCAGGAGAAGTGTGATAGAAGTTGTATGAGTTTGCCTTCCGGCTGACGTCATCGGAAGAGGAGAATTGTTGTCTTCCGGCTGACGTCATCGGAAGAGGAGAATTGTTGTCTTCCGGCTGACGTCATCGGCAGGAGAAGTGTGATAGAAGTTGTATGAGTTTGCCTTCCGGCTGACGTCATCGGAAGAGGAGAATTGTTGTCTTCCGGCTGACGTCATCGGCAGGAGAAGTGTGATAGAAGTTGTATGAGTTTGCCTTCCGGCTGACGTCATCGGAAGAGGAGAATTGTTGTCTTCCGGCTGACGTCATCGGAAGAGGAGAATTGTTGTCTTCCGGCTGACGTCATCGGAAGAGGAGAATTGTTGTCTTCCGGCTGACGTCATCGGAAGAGGAGAATTGTTGTCTTCCGGCTGACGTCATCGGAAGAGGAGAATTGTTGTCTTCCGGCTGACGTCATCGGAAGAGGAGAATTGTTGTCTTCCGGCTGACGTCATCGGCAGGAGAAGTGTGATAGAAGTTGTATGAGTTTGCCTTCCGGCTGACGTCATCGGAAGAGGAGAATTGTTGTCTTCCGGCTGACGTCATCGGCAGGAGAAGTGTGATAGAAGTTGTATGAGTTTGCCTTCCGGCTGACGTCATCGGCAGGAGAAGTGTGATAGAAGTTGTATGAGTTTGCCTTCCGGCTGACGTCATCGGCAGGAGAAGTGTGATAGAAGTTGTATGAGTTTGCCTTCCGCTGACGTCATCGGAAGAGGAGAATTGTTGTCTTCCGGCTGACGTCATCGGAAGAGGAGAATTGTTGTCTTCCGGCTGACGTCATCGGAAGAGGAGAATTGTTGTCTTCCGGCTGACGTCATCGGCAGGAGAAGTGTGATAGAAGTTGTATGAGTTTGCCTTCCGGCTGACGTCATCGGAAGAGGAGAATTGTTGTCTTCCGGCTGACGTCATCGGAAGAGGAGAATTGTTGTCTTCCGGCTGACGTCATCGGCAGGAGAAGTGTGATAGAAGTTGTATGAGTTTGCCTTCCGGCTGACGTCATCGGAAGAGGAGAATTGTTGTCTTCCGGCTGACGTCATCGGAAGAGGAGAATTGTTGTCTTCCGGCTGACGTCATCGGAAGAGGAGAATTGTTGTCTTCCGGCTGACGTCATCGGAAGAGGAGAATTGTTGTCTTCCGGCTGACGTCATCGGAAGAGGAGAATTGTTGTCTTCCGGCTGACGTCATCGGCAGGAGAAGTGTGATAGAAGTTGTATGAGTTTGCCTTCCGGCTGACGTCATCGGCAGGAGAAGTGTGATAGAAGTTGTATGAGTTTGCCTTCCGGCTGACGTCATCGGAAGAGGAGAATTGTTGTCTTCCGGCTGACGTCATCGGAAGAGGAGAATTGTTGTCTTCCGGCTGACGTCATCGGAAGAGGAAGAGGAAAATGGTTGTCTCCCGGCTGACGTCATCGGAAGAAGAAAACGCTATTTTGTCGTATAGTGACCGGTAGAGGTAGTGTAATTCTCTACCGGAAGAAGTATATCACACGAGCTAAATTTAATGAAGCACAAGAGAGTCACGTGTCCACCGGTAGATGTCCCATCACCGACGGTTTTAATGGGTCACGTGTTAAGCTCATGCTCACCCGGAAGATGTGAACTCTAAGCTTGTCGTTTAGCGATTGGCTGAAGTGCTTGCATGGCTCGCCGGCAGGTGGCTATGCACTTCATTAAAGTTACGTATTCAAAAAAAAGAGTACAAAAATGAATTTAAGTTTAAGTAAGGTCAAGAATTTCGTGACGGTCCTCCTCGGGTCGTTACAGATTTGTCCATAGAATCCATGCTTAACTTGTACTTGTTACACTCATCATCATTCGTCTGAGCTTCCTTTATTTTCTCCAGAATTGTAGGCTTTAAGGTTATGGCTGAAAGTATGGCTGATACACTGGATACTGCTTCTAGATTAAACCTTTGAAATTCTGACTCTAAGGCTAACGGTATATTGAAAATCATAGTTGGGGTTGGTGTTGTTACTCTACTCAAAGCATCTGCCACAACATTTTCTTTGCCGGGATGGTATTTAATCTCGAAATCATAGTCCTTTACAAATTCCAACCATCGACGTTGCCTCATGTTTAGTTCCTTCTGTGTAAAAATATACTTCAGGCTCTTATGATCTGAAAATATCTCACAAGATTGTCCATACAAGTAATGCCTCCAAATCTTAAGTGCAAATACCACTGCAGCTAATTCTAAGTCATGTGCAGGGTAATTCTTCTCATGTGTTTTCAACTGTCTAGAGGCATAAGCTATTACTTTACTATCCTGCATTAACACACAACCGAGACCAATTTTGGAAGCATCACAATAAATACTAAATTTACCATCTTCAACTGGAAGGGTTAAAATTGGAGCATTGGTCAGTTTCTGTTTCAAGGTCTGGAAACTATGCTCACATTCATCAGTCCATATATACTTCACATTTTTCCTTGTTAACTTAGTAAGGAGCGTAGCAATCTTCGAGAATCCTTCAATGAACTTTCTATAATACCCTGCAAGTCCAAGAAAACTTCTGATATCCGTAGCATTCCTTGGTTGGGGCCATTCCTTAACTGCTCGAACCTTAGCTGGATCGACAAATATCCCATCCCCAGAGATAACATGTCCTAAAAAGTGAACTTGGTCCAAACAAAATTCACACTTAGAAAACTTAGTGTATAGTTGGTGCTGTTTTAATACTTCCAACACCAAGGTCAGGTGCCTAGCATGCTCATCCATGGAACGGGAATAGATTAAAATATCATCGATAAATACTATGACGAACTTATCCAAAAATTCATGAAACACTTTATTCATAAGATCCATAAAGGCTGCTGGTGCATTTGTCAATCCAAAGGACATGACCAAAAACTCATAATGTCCATACCTTGTGCGAAAAGCAGTCTTTGGAATATCTTCAGATTTAACCTTCAACTGGTAATAACCGGACCTAAGGTCAATCTTAGAGAAAACTCTCGCACCATTAACCTGATCAAATCAATCATCAATCCTCGGCAGTGGATACTTGTTTTTGACAGCTAGCTTATTCAGTTCTCTATAGTCTATGCACATACGCATTGATCCATCTTTCTTTTTGACAAAAAGGACAGGTGCACCCTATGGTGAAAAGCTAGGGCGTATGAACCCTTTCTCCAACAAATCCTTTAACTGCTTCTTCAATTCCTTAAGTTCTGTTGGTGCTAGTCTATATGGATTCTTGGATACAGGCTCAGCGCCTGGGTAGACATCCACAACAAATTCAATTTCTCTATCTGGTGGCAAGCCAGGAAGGTCATCTAAGAATACTTCCGGAAAATCTTGGACAACTAAGACACTCTTGGGGCTTGATTTTTCTACTAGTCGTGTGTCTAAAACGTTGGCCAAAAAGCACAAACAGTCACTGCATGGGGAGGGTCTACAATCGACAGAAGTCATCACAGTCATTTCCTTACTCTTCTTCAGAGCTTGGAAGGTATGGTTTAAACCACCAGGGGATTGAAAACTAACAATTCCAGTCCAACAATCTATTGTGGCATAATGCTTAAACAACCAATCCATTCCTAGGATTACATCAAATCCCATTATGTCCATAATAATGAGATCGGCAGGCAAATTCATGTTTCATACTAATACAACACTATCAAACATCACTTGGTTAGAGTGCATGCGTTCACCAGAGGGTAAGGCAACGTTAAACACATGCTCAGTAGGGGTAAGCTCTACATCTAACTTATCAGCAAATGTCGATGCTATGAATGAATGTGTTGCACCAGAATCTATCAATGTAAAAGCGGGTAAAGAGTTGACCAGTATAGTACCTGACACAACAGCAGGCTGTTCATCATCGCCCGACTCCACCATGGAGAATATCCTTGGCATTATCATAGCATGGCTATTCTTTAAGACCGGGCAGTCTCTGTTAAGGTGACCAACTTTGTCGCAGTTGAAACACCGAGTGACCCTGGGCCTTGGGCAATCCCTGAATGCGTGTCCAACTTCTTCGCAATTGAAACACCTTCCCGAACCAAACTTGCATTCACCCAGGTGACTTTTCAGACACTTCAGGATCTAGGGATACTTCTTGTCATTCGGTACCTTCCTCCCTGATCCTTGGCTACCCTGGCCTTCATTTGGCCTCTTCATTCCTCTCTGTTGTTGGGGTTGGACGAACTTTCGCGGGGCTTCCTTCGATCCAGAACATTTCATTTCGGCTTCCTCCACCTCCAAGGCTGTGGACACAACTTCACTGAAAGGCAAGCCTTTAAAACCTGAAAACTTGACTCCTCTGTACACCTCTGGCTTCAGTCCATTCATAAATTGAAACACTTTATCTTCGTTTCTGTGAACAAAGTGTCCAGCGAATCTGGACAGGGACTCAAATTGCCTAACGTACTCAGCCACAGACCCTGTCTGCTTCAAGTTCATGAACTCCACCTTCTTTGCGGTCTGAACGGTGCTGTTGAAATATTTTTCAAAGAAGGTGTCCTTAAACTGAGACCAAGTCATAGACAGAATATCAGTGGTGGTCTCAAAAGTTGGGCGTCTCTAGCAAAATGAAACGTCGCCAGAGTGACCTTGTCTCTTTCTCCGACGTTGGCACATTGGAGCATGCTTTCGACCTTCCTCAACCACTCTTTAGCAACAATCGGGTTAGATGATTTTCCATCAAATGTGGGCGGCTGAAGCCTCCGGAATCGGTCTCCTGAATGTTCATTGCTAGAACCCGAGTTGGCACTCCCTTGTACTTCTCGGTTCAGCAACACTCCTAACTGATCGGACTGCTGACGCACTAAGTCTGTTTGCTGACGTACCAAATCTGTCAGCTGTCTAATAACACTAGGTTCCTCCCCACTCCTCAAGTTTGGCAGTTCCCTTGGTATTCTAGGTCTTCCTGGGTATCTGGCCATTATACTGAATTCCTGTACAAAGTTAACTACTATCATAAACATCCAATTACTAAGGCTAACATAAACACTTATAGTTGTTGGAGTACTTCCATGCAACGATTGGCAATGATGAGTAATCTTTTAAATGGTTTAACTGAATGTCTCTGATACCATACTGTAATGCCCCGAATTATATAAACCCGATTCGTTACACATAACTCGAACATAGCTAAGAAACTTTGGACCAAATTTTAAACTTCCCTCGAAAGTCAAAAATTCGACATTTTCTAAAAACTCAAAAGCATTTAAAATCTTGCAGTGGAAAAATCATTTGAGCAAAACAGAAATTTAACAGGACTGTGAAGCAATATTTGAAAATAACAGTTGAAATATTAAGAAAATAATTCCGCCACAAGGGATGAAGACTTAAGCATGAAATACTTAAAATTTATAAAGGTCAAACGCATCTACCGCTAAACAAGGTCAATGAAAAATGGCAAAAACAAAACTGAAGGTTTCCACCGATGACGTCAGCCGGCAGAATCTTTCTTCCAGCTTCAGCCGATCGCAAAACGACGAGTTTTGCTACTCGCATCTGCCGATGACGTCAGCCGAATGAATCATCCATCCAGCCTCTGCCGATCGCAAAACGACAAATGAAAGTCTTTTAAATCACAAACCAAACAGAGCACATCATCCGGTCACTAAACGACAAACTACTTCCTACACCTACCGATAAGTCTAATACACGACATCCACCGGTGACTAAACGAAAAAACTTCTACTACATCATCCGATAGGTTTAACACACGACTTCCACCGGATGACGTCAGCCGGATGATCTATCCATCCGATAGACTTCATCTTCCGATAGACTAAATATATCGGTAGACAAAACACATAACAACCTGAAATTCAACAAATAACCATTTGAAACCAACATCTAAATCCTTAACCAAATAAATCCCAAATAGGAAAATTTCAAAGGGGTTTTAAAAACATCAAATAGCTGTTGTCATTAAATCCTCAAAACTCATTGATAAAATACTCGACTACTAAAACTTCACCTACAGACAAATGTTAAACCACCTCAACAGAACACCGAACCGTGGCATGAATGTGCTTCAGCAACTTCAAGTAATCCTCAGTAAATTCAGGGATCACACCTGCTGTCACTTCTTCACCTACATCACAAAACTCATCTATTAGCCTAATGCTAAATAAGTGAAGCAGTATTGAAACGAAATGCTGAAATGTAAATCTTAATCATGCAGTTTCTACTTTCTCAACTCAGTTACATTCGCATTCACCACGTTCTGATCTCAATAATCCATTGGGAGTGAGATCAATTCTCCCAAAGTAATAAATCCTCTACATCAATTAAGGGGCGGATTAGTTCCCTTAATAGCTATCATGATCCCCGGGAGTGGGATCAACTCTCCCAATGTTATAAATCCACTACATCAATTAAGGGGCGGATTAGTTCCCTTAATAGCTATCATGATCCCCCGATTCCCTTGGGAGTGGGATCAACTCTCCCAATGTTATAAATCCACTACATCAATTAATGGGCGGATTAGTTCCTTTAATAGCTATCATAACACGTTCTGTTCATGCCTTACCATTCATTCCATGTAAATTCATTTTCGTATTCTTTCAAAAATATGATGCATGACAAACAGAAAAAAATCAACATGCAAAAACCTACTATTTTGTGATGTAGGCCCGAAGGCACACGCATTACTTCACTTATCTGGCTTCCCGAGAGGTTTCTGGTTGTAGGATATGCCCAGAGCTGGCTCACCTAAAACATAAGCACAACATTACTTAAACTTCATTCTAAACATTCAGAAATCTAAGGGGCTAGTCCTGGGAGCTCTTTTCTTCACCATACTCGATTCATCGCTAAACCCCAAATCCCACCCCTCACTCACAGCACTTCTAAAACGCATACATTGCCATCTTTCAGTTATCTAGACACTAAAATAGCAAGTAATCGAATCAAAACTCACCTTGGTTGAAGGAAAATCGGGCAGGGGAATTGGCAGAGGTTCCTGCTGGAGAACTAGTGGCCGAGAGAAAAAGGGATAAACAGAATGGCGGCTACAGTGCATTAAACCCAAAACCTCTTTCCTTAAATACGTTATCCACTTTTCAAATTACTAATTACCCTTTTGTCCTCGTATAGTTATTAACTAACCTAATCACTTTCTCTCCCAATTATTTCATAAAATTAGCACATCATAATTGATAAATTAAATTTGATTTAATAGAACCGGGTGCTACAAACGTCATCTTGAATATCCAGCAAAAACATTTAGTTTCTCATCATCGGTACCTTTGTAATCATATTTTGAATGTTCTTGATCGACAACTCCTTCTTCATGGTGATTCTCTCTTCATGAGCTTGTAAAGAATCCATCAGTTGGTCAACCGTCATGGTACCTAAATCTTTGGACTCCTCAATATCTACAACAACATAATCAAACTTTGAATGCAATGAGCGAAGAACCTTCTCATTGACACAAATGTCTTACATTCTTTCTCCATATTTCTTCAGCTTTACTAATGACTAAATTGTTTTCGTTGAGACCCATATTGTGACTTCTACTTCTTCTTCCAAGTGCAAGATGTTGTGGGTTTTTTCCTACAAATTCAAAGAGGTTTTGACCGCTTTTTGTTCTCTCCAGCACTTTTGGACTGATCATATTACTACAACAAAGCAAGCTTAGGAATGAATATAATGGAACTTGAGGTCTTGCTTGGAAGATTCATTAAATGGAATAATTTTTTTGTTCAGCCTTAGTAGCAGGGTCTGATTTTTCTGTTTAGTGTGGAGGGAGGTGCTCTTTGTTGACCTTTTAGGGGACATGTTGTAATGTGAAGTTGGCAATACATGCTTGAGTCGATGATCAATCTGCCTAACATATAGTGGAAAAGGCTGGATCAATAAAAGGAAAAAAAATGAATAGAGATAAATCAATTGTGAAGTGTATGGCTAACGCAATAATGAAAGTTTCGTAAGGAACTGGAGCAGGCTATAATGAGACAAACAAATGGTTTACATATTGTTGCAACGTAACTCGGGATGCGAGGTAAGTGCATGTTTGCATGCGTTTTGGCCGATTGACCTACACCACAAAGGATGGCTAGAATGTGGAGTTAGAGATGTTAGTTGGAGAGTTTTGGTCTTGGTTAGGGTAGAAATTTTAGGTTGTGAGTGAGTTTATATATGGTAGTTGCTTGTTTACTTGATGATTTGTTTACCAATTTATTATATGCTTACTGCATTCGAGGAATGCATATGTGACATGCATCCATACATCATGGTTTTTCAACGCATAGAAAATGGTTTTATGTATATGTTTTCATGTAAACAAGAGCAAAAAAACACAGTACAATAAAATACGTAAATAGTCATTGTGGGTAGGGAACTGAGTTTGGCTGTCCTGTCAGAGGGACCGTCAGGTGTGTCATTCAACTTCCCCTAGAGCGAGTTGGTCATCCCACCAGGTGGACATTCAGTAAGGCCATCTCTCCTCTAGAATCAGGACCCCAATAACTCATGTCATGCAAGAAAATAAAGAACAGATCTAGTTGCATGATTTATGAACAACATAGCATATTCATGAGCATGTATGCATTTTCTTTTACTTACATCACTTACTGAGCGTTAGGCTCATTAATTTACTTTGTGGTGTAGGTAATATTAACACAGGAGAGGACTTTAATCCTCAAGTGGATTGATAGAGCAGTTGGTGGATGACGTCCATGGGGTGTGCTTGTAGCTGTTGGGGCAATTTTGACCTGTGGGCTAGTCTGCATGTATTTTTGGTAAAGGTGTATAAACGGATGTTTTAATTTTAGTTAGATGATGGGCTTACTTGTCAGATTAAGAATTTTGTTATGTTTTGCGAGTATAATAGGGATTTCTGTCGTTTTTGTTACTTAAGGAAATGATGTTGTGTTTTATTGGGATAAAATGTGAATTAGGTTGCTTTATGGTTGAATGGATGATTTGAGGTATGATTTTAAATCTTGATAATGTTTATAGGTTGAAAGTGATTTGATGAAGTTTATAAATGATAGGATGAAGAAGAGGAGAAATGAAAAGAAGGGTGATAAGGTCGAAGGTAGAAGTAGCAAGGCTGTCAATCGATCAGCCATTAAAAAAAAAAGAGAAGAAGAAATTTTTTTTAGAAAATTTCACACACTTCTTATACGAAGTTTTATAAGGGAAATTCACTCGTTCTGGAGAATTTTTATAGACGTTTAATATTTTCTAAATTTTATTTAGAATTTCTTAGAAAGTTTCGCAATAAAGTCAAGTTAGTAATGGCCGAGTCACGGGTCATCACACTGATAGACGCCATAACAGACAGCCTCTTTGTATTCTTCAGGGCTTTCAAAGTGTGTTTCACGCCATCTGGGGGTTGAAAACTCACTATTCTTAATATGCAGTCAATTGTTGCATGATGCTTGAACAACCAGTTCATCCCCAGAATCACATCATATCCCGTTATCCCCATAATAATAAGATCAGCAGGTAGAGTCCTGCTTCCCACTGATACCACACTATCACGCATTACTTGACTAGAGTGCATGTGCTCACCAAAGGGTAAAGTCACATCATATACGTGTTCTATTGTTGTAGGCCATAAGTCCAATTTGACGAAAAATGCAATTGCTATAAATGAATGCGTCGCACCGGAATCAATTAAAGTGTAAGCAGGTATGGTATTAACAAGCACAGTACCTGACACCACGGCTGGATGGTCATCATCTCTGAACTCAACCATGGCAAATATTCGAAGCGTCACACGCGTCGAACCTTTCTTCATCATTGGACAATCTTTGATGATGTGGCCGACCTCATTACAATTGAAGTATCGAGTTACCCTTGGCTTCGGACAATCCCTGGAAATATGCCCAGCTTCATTGCAGTTACGACATCTGCCTGAATTCATTCTACACTCCCCCAAGTGGTGCCTCATACACTTTTGACACTGAGGAAACTTCCCAGACTCTTGTAGACGCTTGTCGCTCCTTTGGCCACTCAGGTTGTCGCCTGGTCTTTTCATGCCCCTTTGCTGCTGTTGAGGGCCTCCTCTGTTCTATTGCGGTGTGATCTCCCTGAAAAATCTTCTGGGAGCTTCGCGTTGCTTGACACACTTGAGGTCTGCTTCCTCCACTTCTAACGCTTTAGCCACAACTTCGTTGTACGGCATGCCCTGGGTGCCCACTATTTTCACTCCCTTGTAAATCTCAAGTTTCAGCCCTTGCACGAACAGAATAACTTTGTTCTCCTCCTTACTGATCAAGTGGCTGGCAAATCATGACAAAGCTTTGAACTATCGGATGTACTCAGACACGGACCACATTTGCTTCAATTGTAAGAACTCCATCATTTTCGTGGCTTGAACCATGTTGTTGAAGTACTTCTCATAAAAAGCATCCTTGAACTCCTTCCACCTCATGGCCTGAACATCAACAGTGGCCTCTATAATGTCCCACCAATATCGGGCGTCCTTCGCCAGGTGGAAAACTGCAAAATGAACCTTGTCTTCCTCTTCCACCTTGGCACACTTGAACATACGCTCGATTGTATGAATCCATTCTTCTGCAGTAGTTGGATCCGATGATTTCCCTTTGAAAGTCGGTGGTCTCAGCCTCGAAAAATCTTTCACCACCATTGTCACTGGACGCGCTCACCCGGTGTGCGCACTGCGTGACCCCTCAACGCGCACGTTGTGTACGCTCACACGAGATGATCGATCGGCATATGACACCGATCAATCGGCACCGTCTCGGGTGCCAGCTCTACTTACATTGATCACTCCTCGAGGTTGACACCTCTATTGGTTTTACACTAACCGATCGACACCCGTATGCATAAGTCGACACCTTAATTGCCTCTGTTTGCATTGGTCGATCTTTGTGGTCGACACCTTCATCAGTTTTTCACTAATAGGTCGACACTTGTGTGCACAGGTCGACACTTTGACCCAATCTGCACTGAAGGGTTGACACCTATATGCACAGGTCGACACCCTATTTTCCTCGGCTTGCACCGGTCGAACCTTGTGGTCAACACCTTTAGCAGTTTTTACACTAACCAGTCGACACTTGCATGCACAGATCGACTCTTTGTTTCTTACAGCCATCAACCTTAGTTAAAAACTTCACAACTTTTCAAAAAATGGACAGCACAACATTTTAAATCGTTAAAACATAAAACCTGCGTTTTCCAAACCAAATCTTTCCCAAATAGTTCCAAAATAAGTTTATACATCAAATTACTCAAAAATCGTATAAATTTATCTATCCAATCCAAATCAAAATACCATTTTCCTAAGTCATTTTCGGAACATAAAAATACAACCTCAAACCTTACTTCCAAAACATTGCCCCACCCCGGGTTAAATCGCCCTAACAAATGGCCAGATCGTCGCACGAGAGCACTCCTCCAACTGCCCTATGCTTGAAATGCTCAAGGATCTCACCTGCTAAGTCTTCGTCATCTACATCACATAACTCAACTATTAGCCTAACGTCAAGCAAGTAATGCAATAATGAATAAAAACATCTCACACCCTAGCATATGCAATTTCTACCATCTCGTTTCGTTTCCGTTCTCGTTTTCGTTCTTGTTTTTGTTTCATTCTCGTTTCCACTTCATTTATTTACTCTTTCTCTTTTGCTTAATTAGTTCATAGGAATAGGCACACCTCACAGTTCATGTAATACCGCAAATTTTTTTTTTAGAGATTTAAGTTAATAAATTCGATTGAACTAGTCTGTTAATTAATTTATGTTCAGGTATTCCCATTGGAGAACTTAAGTAGTGGGTGAGGTGAGAGTCACTTTATAGAAATTTAACGGTCGAAGAACGAGATTTAACGAGGTTTTGAAGGGGCCGAATGTACGGGAGGGCAAAATGATAAATGTTATTTTATTAATGTTTTAATAGGAAATGTTTTTTTTTTAAAACAACAGAATGGCTTCGAAGAAGTCATTCTGTCGTTTGAGCGCCGGGGAACAGAACAGAGACGAGGGAGAGCAACGATCGACCAGTCCTTTCACCGCGATTCCTCAATGTTTTTTGGCCAGACAACGTCGACGATTCCAGGGCTGCCATTTCTGGCCGTCTTCGCGCACAGGACCGAACGGTAAGTCCTCTTTTTGCCCTGTTTCAGTTTGGTTAGAGGCCGTGAGTGATGAGCCAGATTTGGTTCTGATCATAGGCCGATTTTGGGAGTTCTCGGCATGGGGTTGTCGACTCTTGGACCGACAATGGTCATCGGGCTGAGAGGAGCTCAATTTGAACAAAAAACAGAGAACTCCAAGGGTGTGTTTCAATTTTTGCTGTGTGAAGCCTCCGGATATTGGTTAGATTATGCTAATTAAGGGTAATTGTGGTTGATTGGTGAGGAAACAGTGAGAATCGATGAAAAACCGGGAAGGGGAAAATTTTTGGTTTAGGGCAGATTCGGGTTTTGTTATTTTTGACCTAGCTACGGCCGTTTATTTTAAATTTTCTTTTGGCAGGTTAAACTAGGTTATTAGAGGAGTACGTGGCCGCTAGAATCGTTTGATTCCGTTAGCCGATGCGAAAGTTATGCGCGTCCGAAGTTTTGGAACGGTTTTTGCCAAACCCAAATTAGTGGCCTGTTTAGTTGGGTTAGGCTAGAAATAGTAGTTTGAGAGTGAATTAGTGAATGTAAGCTTGATTTTTATGAAGTTTGAATTTTTGTCGTAGGTCGAGCCGTAGGTGGACAGGGAACCGAGCATCCTCAGCGAGCTAAGACGCTAGGTAAGTAGTAGTGTAGTTGTAAGTGCTTGAGAGTAGCCCAGAATGGCCTACACCACAGTTGTATGTAGGTTATGAGCCTTATGCAGGTTGTGAGTCAGTTGCATGTAGGTTGTGAGCCTTGTGCAGGTTGTGGGTCAGTTGTATATAGGTTGTTAGCCTTGTGCATGTTGTGGGTCAGTTGTATGTAGGTTGTGAGTCTTGTGCAAGTTGTGGGTCAGTTGTATGTAGGTTGTGAGTCTTGTGCAGGTTGTGGGTCAGTTGTATGTAGGTTGTGAGTCTTGTGCAGGTTGTGGGTCAGTTGTATGTAGGTTGTGAGTCTTGTGCAGGTTGTGGGTCAGTTGTATGTCGGTTGTGGGTCTTGTACAGGTTATGGGTCAGTTGTATGTAGGTTGTGGGTCTTATGCAGGTTGTTGGTCAGTTGTATGTAGGTTGTGAGCCTTGTGCAAGTTGTGGGTCAGTTGTATTTAGGTTGTGAGTCTTATGCAGGTTGTGGGTCAGTTGTATATAGGTTGTGGGTCTTGTGCAGGTTATGGTCAGTTGTATTTAGGTTGTGAGTCTTGTGCAGGTTGTGGGTCAGTTGTATGTAGGTTGTGAGTCTTGTGCAGGTTGTGGGTCAGTGTATGTAGGTTGTGAGCCTTGTGCAGGTTGTGGGTCAGTTGTATGTAGGTTGTGATTCTTGTGTAGGTTGTGGGTCAGTTTTATGTAGGTTGTGGGTTTTGTGCTGGTTGTGGGTCAGTTGTACGTATGTTGTGAGTCTTCTGCAGATTGTGGGTCAGTTGTACGTATGTTGTGAGTTTTGTGCACGTTTTGGGTCGTAGGTATGTATGTGATGTGATGTGATATGTGGGTACAGTTGTTGTTAGTTGGTATGGTTAGCATGCAGCATGTTTTAAGCATAGGAGAGTAGAGGAGATGAGGAACAGTGCCACCTGGCCACGTGGGACGGCGATTCTTAACGTCACGTGGTTGAGGTTAAAATCGGGGACGACGATACGTGATGCCCCGGGGACCGTTACAAATGTGAGGAACGGTGCCACCTGGCCACGTGGGATGAGGATTCGTAACGCCATGTAGTCGAGGTTAAAACCAGGGGACGGCGATCAATGACGCTCCGAGGACTGTTACAAATGTGAGGAACGGTGCTACCTGGCCATGTGGGACGACGATACGTGACGCCCCGGGAGCCGTTACAAATGTGAGGAACGGTGCCACCTAGCCACGTGGGACGACAATTCGTAATGCCACGTGGTCGAGGTTAACACCGGGGGACGGCGATACGTGACGCCCCGGAGACCGCTATAAATGTGAGGAACGGTGCCACCTGGCCACGTGGGACAGCGATTCGTAACGCCACGTGGTCGAGGTTAAAACCGGGGGACAGCGATACGTGACGCCCCGGGGACCGTTACAAATGTGAGGCACGGTGTGGACAGGCGACAGGGGGTTTGGGTGTGACTTTTGGACCTCGTTCCTGGAGGAACCGGGACGGTGGTGACGTGCCGGTAAACAGTGCGGTGTACAAACTGACTGCCCGGTGCGGTTGCATTCCAAACCTAGGTGAGGTGCGATGCGGTGAGATGATGACAACGTGTGTAGAAACCTACATGTGTTAGGATTGCATAACCAGTTTTCATGCTTCACGTTTCTTTTTCAGCACTTTACTTGCTAAGCTTTGAGCTTACGGTGTGTTCGGTGTGTGTAGGTACTGTTGAGCAAGAAGGTGAGAACCGAGAGCCTGACCAGGAGTAGGTGGCAGTTGGTGGCGTGTGACCAGGGCCCCAGTTGATGGCAGTGTTAGGGCGATCCGACCCATGGTGCCGTGGCATGGTGTTGATAGGGAGTAGGACTTCTTTTGTTCTTTTGTTATCGTGGTAGTATTGGGTAGTCGTTGTATATATATTCATAGTTAAGGATGATGTGTCACCCTATACTGTGGATTTTCTACACTTATGTATGATAGTACTTTAGTTTCCCTCGTTACTATTCTTTGGAGATTTCGTATGCTGGATAGTTGAGTAGGAATATCCTGGATTGGTTGAGGATTTGATTCGTTTGTAGGAACTTAGCATTTTGGGGGCGTCATTTTCAGGCGTTACTCTGTCGAAATTTTCAGGGAGGACGCCGTGGTGCCTAACGGTTAGGATTAAGAAAAATTAGTGAGTCTAGGCAGCTAGGTAAGACATAAGAGAGCTTCGAGAGGTTAGTTTTAATTCCGCTGCGTGAGTTTTATTAGAAGGTATTTCCAGCATTGGAAGTTTAAGCGAATAGGATAATTGAGAGAGAGTCGTTTAGCTCAGAGTAGTCCCTGTAGCGAACCGGGTCGTGGTGACCCGGCGCGTTACAATCCACCTCACGGGACGGTCATGTTAACTTAAAATATGTTTAAGTATAACTATGTTTTTGATAATTCTGATTAACGTAAAATATATAAATTGATGATTATAAGAAATGAGTGATATTAATCATTGCAGTTAATTGGGAATGTCCTTTTACAAAAGGTATTATGTTTTTCTAACGTTTTTGATTAAGTGTTGTTAGTCAAGACTGGTGCATGCATAATGTTAACCAGACGTACGAGTCGTCTGCCAAAAGAAACATCGACCGCTGTCAAAGCAGATTTGAATGTCATCCACCAGATATATCAACCGGAGAAAGCAAAGTCGACCGATGGCAGAACCAATTGAATATCGACCGATGCACTAAAGCCAGAAGTCGTCCGTGGCAATTATGTTGACCAAATTTTGAATCTACCGAAATCAATGATGACCAAAATCAAGAAGTCTTCTGCAAGACCAATGTCAACCGAACAAAGTTTTTGTCCACTAGGATAAAATCATCCGAATCAAAAAGTCTTTTGAAAGATCAATCTCGACCAAACTAAGTTTTCGTCCACTAGGATAACATCATCCGAATCGAGAAGTCTTTTGCCGAAAGTAATATCAACCGCAGACAACAACGACTAGCTTTCTACGTACGGATTCTTCATAACGGTCATATTTTGGTACAGAAACAAGGAGTCGTTTGAGTGTGAAGCAGATTACGACACCAGTATTAATAGACGATTGAAGGTTGGGAGAAGGACTTTTGTCAACTTGAACAATTCTCTCTCAACTCTCACGAGATCTTAAGTTTGTAATACTCTTGGATTCTCTACACTTCTCTACTTCTAAACTTGAGATTTTGCTTTTTGAGAGAGTGTAGTTTTGTTCTCTACAATTTTCAATCTTGTAAAAACTTGAAGGCAGTGGATTGACACCCGTGAAGTTCAATCCAAAGTTGTAAGGCAGTATATCGAAGCCCATGATGTTCGATCAAGAAATCTCGTTGGGAAACCTTGAAGAGGCAAGGTTGGCCGAACCACGTAAAAATATCGGTGTCAATTTCTTTCTCTTACTCTTACTTTTAAGTGTTTGTTATTAATTGCACACAAAGAGAAAAGATAAGATAAAACTAATTTGCATTGTTAAAAATGATTAGGTTAAGAAATTTCTAATTCACCTCCCCTCACCCCACCACTCCCCCCCCCCCCCCCCCCTCTCTCTCTCTCTCTCTCTCTCTTAAACAATCACAATCCTACAATTGGTATCAGAGCTTAAGTTGAATATTATCATATTTGTGAGTTAGAAAAATATTGTAATACATTTACAGTGGCATTCAACACAAACACTTCACACGTAGAGGGACAATCCACTTCTAAGCCACCATTTTTTATGGTAATGACTATGTATATTGAAAAGCTAGGATGAGAATTTTTATTCAAACAATAGACTATGAATTATGAAGTGTTATTGAAAATGGTCCATTTAAAGCTATGAAAACCGAAAATAGTATAAGTGTTCCAAAGCCGGTAAATGAATTAGATGATTCGGATAAACGTAATCTAAGTTTAAATGTCAAAGCAATAAACACCTTGTATTGTGCCTTAAATAGAGATGAATTTAATAGGGTACAAGGATGTGATAGTGCATATGTAATATCCGGCTGTATGGATTATTATTATTTAATGTAAATGGTTTTTTGGTAAATATGTCAAATCAATTCATTTTGCGAAAAGAAAGCGTTATTACGATCCTAATAATTGATATGGATTTTAGGAAAATTTCAGGAATTTTAGGAGTCGTAACACAAATTTTTCGAGTAATTAAGTTTCTTGTAATATAAAGGACGTTTAAGTAAAAATAGTAAACGAGGTCCGATTTGCAAACAGACAGCTTTAATAAATCTCAAATAATAAGTTGGACTTATGGGTGAAATAAGAAAACTTGGAGAAGCTATATAGCTAATTAATTAACGAAACAAACGACGAAACTAATATAAAAACAATGCAAGGGCAAAACGGTCTTTTGCCAAGTCAATATTATAAAATAACAAAACTTCTTTTTTCTTCTTCATTTCCTCTCTCCCGCGAGAAAACCAGAGAGCTCCCTTGTGATTTCCTCTCTGCCGTCGACGGCGATTCAACCTTTCCGACCTCCGTTTTTCCTCCGTTCGTCTTCCGTTCTTCACGTTTTCTCCTCCAATCGACGCTCTAGGTATGAATCTATAGTTTTAGAGCGTTAGTTTTTTATTTTTAGAAAGTTATACATTTAGGTTTTCGTTTAGGGTTATCGTAAAAATCAAGATTTAGGGTTCGAAATCGATAAGTCGTCATAGTTTATGAATGTATTGAACGTATTAAGCGTTATTGGACGAAGTCAGATTAATTTGTGAAAAATGTTAAAATTGGAGAATTTTCGGGTTTTTAGGAAAACTCGTTAATTGTGATTTTGAACTATCGAGCACTAATTGGTGGTTTAAATGCTTTGATTAGTTAAGTTAGAACTTTTAGGAGTTTCTTTAGTTAAGGTTTTGTCAATTTGGACGTTTAGAAGCTTAAACTCGTTTTAACGCCAATGTTGTATTTTGCCTTAGACAAACAACGCTCGTGGACGGAGCTTGGGCTGCTTTGGACACGAGGTAAGTTCTCGTGATCTTCTCTGGCCGATTGGCCTACACCGTACGTCGAAGTCGTCTCGAGGAGTTTTGGTGATGCCGATGTTTAAATTGTTTTGGTCGGGTAGTTAGGATTAGTTCTGTATAGGTTATGCTTTTAAATGTTTTATTGTCTCGATGGTACGAATCATGTATGTTTACTTTCTGTCGTATTGAACTGTTCACGCATCACGTGTTTTAAAAGAACATAGAAAATGAATTTCTGCATGATGTTTTAAAGAAAATGGCGATGTGGCTTAGAGAAGGGCACAACCTATTGTGAAGACTGATTATGGGTTTGTCACAATACCGCATCTATTGCATACTCATACAGTTATACAATTACAGGTCATGCGAGATAGGGCTCAGGCACGCCTGTACGCGTTGTAAGCGTGTACCCCCCTCTTCTAGCTGGAAAGAGTAGTCCGACCGCTGGATGTGCTCTCTCCGGTTAGGAGGCTGAGATCTCGGTGACACCCACAGAGTAAAGATAAAGAAAATGCTGCATGATTTCTGAACTCATATGCACAGCACGCATTGCATTTACGTAGAGCTTACTGAGATTTTTATCTCATAGGTGTCTGTGACTACGAGGAAACAGGTGAGGATGATGTTCCTCCTCCCGAGGCATGAGTCCAGTTGAGGGAGGATGATTGCGGGAGTGTACTGGCGCAGTCGAGGCGTTTCATGACCTGTGGGGATGTAGGTATTTTGGGATATTTTGAGTAGAAAACGTACAGATAGAACATTTTAGGGTGTTTGGTTCTGATTAGTTGATAGGTTTACATTTTAATGTTTTTAAACGTTTTAGAAACTGGTTTTGTAAAATGTGTGATAATAGGGATATGTTTGATTTTTAAACATATCCATGCAGTTCGTTTTCATGAGAATATATTTCGTTTTAATTGAGATTTGAGTCGTTGTTTCGGGTGTTTGATGAAGTGTGGAATGACGAGATTTTGAGAGAGTTATATTAGAATGTATGGTTGTGAGGTGGGATGTAAAATTGGATGAAATGGTGAAGGGTTTCGATTAATGTATGAGGAAGTGAGGGAAGAGAAGAGAAAGAAGAAGTGATGAGGCAGAGAGGATGGCGACCAATCGCCAGGAGGTGGCGATCGGTCACCAGGAGGAACCACGCTCTGGAAAATTTCCGAAGTGTGTGGTGATCGATCGCCTGGTTTCTGGCGATCGATCGCTCCTCGATGGTTACACGACGATCGCGGATATCCTGGGAGGCGATCGCCTAATGGGCGATTGTTCGCCACGCGATGATCGCTTCTGGCGATCAATCGCCCGTTTTGTTGCGATCGATTGCCCATACATTTTTTGGGCGACAGCCCTGTTCTGCCCCTGCTTTTGTCTCCTTTCGCTGGCCGATTGTTTTAATGGTTTACAATGTTTTGTTAAATGGTTTTAAAACATAGAATTAACGATTTCAACATCGATTACGATTCCGATTTTTAAAGTCTTATTTCCGCTCACACGTATGAGATTTATTTAGGATATAAGGATAAAAAAAAATATTACGGGAAAATGGGTACAGTGTTAGGGACGTCACATCATATGAGATATGGAGATTACTTAAGCTAACTCATGAAAGAACTAATCAAGTTAAAGAGAGTAAAATGAGTATAGTAGTTCATGAGTACGAATTATTCTCTATGGAAAAGGATGAAACCATTAACTCTATGTTTACACGATTCACTAATATTACTAATGGTTTGAAAGTGCTTGGTGAAACTTATGCCAACGAAGAATTGGCAAGAAAAATTCTTAGATGTCTATCAAGAGCATGGCAACCTAAGGTGACAGTCATTCAAGAACCAAGGGATCTAAAGGTCCTCAAGCTTAAAGAACTTATTGGCTCTCTCGTGACACATGAGAGCCAATGAGAAGGAGGATCTCAAAGACAAGGAGATCACCAAAAGAAAGGACATCACACTCAAAGCCTCCTCTAGCAAACAAGACAAATCCGAGCAAGAAGAGGACGATGAGGAGATAGCATTCATCACAAGGAGGTTTAGCAAATTCCTCCAATGAAAAAGAATGCAAGGGAAGAGATTTTCAAAGGGAGACAAGCCTCAAAAAGAAAAGGAAATTACTTGTTTTGAATGTGGGAAGCCGGGAGACATTAAAGCGGAGTGTCCTCAATCAAAGAAGATTCCAAAGAAATTCAAGAAGAGGGCTATGAAGGCTACATGGGACAATAGCTAAAGTGACACCTCCTCCGAAGATGAGGAAGTGGCCAATCTATGTTTCATGGCCCATGAAGATGAGGTTAGTTACTCTTCTAGTGATGAAGATGAGGATGGTGAGCATTTAATGATTTAGTAAAGCAATTTTGCATGTTAAAGACTAAATACAATATATTAAGAAAGAAAAATGCAAGTTTAATTGAAAAGCATGCTAAGGAGACTAACTTGCATGAAAAGAAAATTAGTGTACTTAAGAGTAGAAATGAGAAGTTGAATGACATTGTTCTTAAGTTTACTAATGAGAGCAAGAATTTGAATATGTTACTAGGAAGCCAAAGAGTGACATTTGACAAGGCGGAGTTAGGTTATGAAAAATCTAATAAAAAGAAAGTTTATAATAATTTCTTTATTAGATCATCTACCTGTCATGCTTGCAATGAAGAAGAACATAAATCTTATGAATGTCCATTAAAATTAGGAAAGATTAAATCTGGCAGTGGATTACAATGGGTTCCTAAGGGAACCGAACCTAACACTAGGACCCAAAAGATTTGGGTACCTAAGAAGACCACTTGATTATTAATTTGTAGATTGATAGCTCTCCCGGGAAGAATCAATGGTACCTCTATAGTGGATGCTCGAGGCATATGACGGGGGACTCCTCAAAGTTTTCTTTTGTCAACAAAAAAAAGGGAATGTCACTTTTGGTGGAAAACAAAAAGAAAAAATTGTTGGGATTGGCAACATAGGTAATAATTCTAACCCCATTATTGAAAATGTTTTATTAGTAGACGGGTTGAAACATAACTTATTGAGCATTAGCCAACTACGTGATAAAGGATATAAAGTATCATTCAAATCTAAATTGTAACGCCCCTAAAACTGTACCCGTATTTCCCGTATTTATTTATTTATTTTTTTTTTTTTTTTTTTTTCATTTTCTTTTTCCTAATATCTTTAATTAAACTCTAGGCGGAATCTAAACCGAAATCGAAATTGAAATCTAACTTTAAAATCATTTTAAACAATACAATTTAAAACAAATAAAATAATTTAAATAAAAACTTTTAAACAATTAACTTAAATAAATTAAAATTAAATAAACTAAAGAAAACAACTGGGAGGGCACATCCGTAATTTGCCCGCAGCAAAGGCGCTGCGCCCGATCGCTGCAGCAGCGATTGATCACGGAGATCGATCGCTGCAGCAGCGATCGCTGCCAGCGATCGATCTCTGGCAGCTCTTCAGCTGCCAGCGATCGATCTCTGCATTACTGCAGAGATCGATCGCTGCACTCCTTGCAGCGATCCACAAGCGATCGCCCTTCGCGATCGTTTCCCTGCCCTTCCTTCTCTGATTTTTCTTTCACATATGCTCTCTGGAATCAAAACTTCCAGAGAGCAACACTTAAAATTTTTTAAAACTAACGCTCTCTGGAAATCGATTTCCAGAGAGCAGCTTCACATTTTAACACCAATTGGCACCAATAACCACAATCGATTTAGAAATTTAACTCAACCAAAACTTCCTAAATTCAACCAACTCACAGCGGACTTTGCGAAATCCAACTGCATGGATAGCTCTAAAAACCGAGCTTATCCGTAATAACTCCTAAAGTCATTTAAAACGTTTTCATAACATTTAAAATACGGTTTAAATCAAATATATCTATATATAACGTTAAATACAATTAAACCCAAACAATTCCAGAATTTCAAAACAAGTTAAACATCCTATACATATTCATCGAAACATCCCAAAATATACTAAAAAGACCCTCAAAAGCTATACATACGTCCCCACGGGTCAAATGAGCCTCGACTGCGCCAGCACACCACCGCAGCCATCATCCGTCAACTGAGCTATGCCTCAGGTGGAGGAACGTCGTCCTCACCTGGTATCTCGTAGTCTATGTCACCTACACCATACATAAACACACTATGAGATAAATCTCAGTAAGCCCTAGTAAATGCGATGCATGCTGTGCTATGAGTTCGATAAATCATGCTTTATTTTATCTTTCTATGCAATGCTCTGTAGGTGTCACCGAGATCCTATACCCTCTAACCAGAGAGAGCTCATCCAGCGGGCGGACTACTCTTTCCAGCTAGAGGAGGGGGGTACACGCTTACAACTCGTACAGCCGTGCCTAAGCCCCACCTCGCGTGACCTGTAACTGTAAGCCTTTCGGCCGGTGTACTGTAAGCCTTTCGGCCGTGAACTGTAAGCCTTTCGGCCGTGCACTGTAAGCCTTTCGGCCGATGCTATGCTTTACGTTATCTTTAAAACTCTGTGCGGAAATTCGTTTTCATGCTTTTCTTTAAAACCAAGTGATGCGTGAACAGTTCAATATCATACAATAAACAAACAACACATAGACCATCGGGACTTTAAAAACGTAAACTATAAACTCCTAAGACCTAGCTACCCAAACCGAGCAAAACTAACTAAAGGCATCTCCAAAACGCCTCGAGACGACACGATGTACGGTGTAGGCCGATTTGGCCAAAGAAAATCACGAGAACTTACCTCGCGTCCAAAGCAGCTTAAACCCGTCCACGAGCACTGTTTACCTAAGCAATTTACAAGGATTTACGTTAAACGAGTTTATTCAAAAAATCTCGAAATTTTGTAAATTCTAACATTTTTCCTAAATCAATTAGATTCGTCCAAATACGTCCAACACGTTCAATATTTACTTAATTATTGACAACCTATCGATTACGAGCCCTAGATCTCGTTTTTAATCGAAAACCTAAACGAACCTAAACGTTTAAAACTTTACGAAACTCGGATTTCAATGTTCCAAAACTATAGAGACTTACCGAGAACGTCGATTGGAGGAGAACGCGTGAAGAAAACGAGACGAACGGAAGTCGATTTGGAGCTCGGAAGCCGTCGGCAGGGAGAGCTTGGCGAGAGAGAAAGCTCTCTGGAAAGTTGAAGATGAAATCGCAGAGGAGGAGAAATGAATGAAAGAAAAAGAATTTTTGATTGTTTTATAATATTGAATTTGCAAATTACTAAATTACCCTTCTTTAGTTTTTATATTGATTTCGTGCTTCGATTCGTTAATCGTCCAACGAGTTGAATTCTCGAAAACTCCATAGTTTGCCAATAACTCCTATTCATTATTTGGGATTTAACAAAACTGTCCGTTTGCAATTCAGACCTCGTTTACTATTTTTACTAAAACGTCAATTATTTTACGAGAAGTTTAATTATTTGAAATATAGCGTTTGAACTCTGAAAATTCCCGCAATTTCCTTAAAATCCTTATTATTCGCTAGGAACGTACTGACGCTTTCCGTTTGCGAAACTGACTTGATTGACATATTTACCAAAAATGCCATAAATAATATAATAACAATATAATATATATTAAATCCGAAATCCGTACGAGCCGGATATTACATAAATCATGTGTAATCAAGGATAGCTCAAGTGGTAAAGTTTTATTCATTGGCTATAGAAAAGAAAATGTGTACACAATTGATTTAGATAATATTGAATGTTTTAATGAAAAATGTTTTGCTGTGAATCTGTTGGTTGATAGTTGGACTTGGCTTAGAAGATTAGGACACGTTGGAGGAAAACTCTATGCTTATGTTATAGTAGATGAATTTTCTAGGTTCACATGGGTGTTCTTCCTAAAGTCAAAGGATGAAACATTCGACATCTTCTCTAGCTTTAGGAAAAGAGTTCAAAATGAAAAGGATCTAACCATTATATCCATTCGTAGTGATCATGGTGGAGAATTTGAGAATGAGCAATTTCAACTCTTGTGCCTCAAACATGGAATTGAGAACAATTTTTCATCTCCTAGGACCCCTCAACAAAATGGTGTTGTTGAGAGAAAAAATAGGTCTCTTCAAGAGTTTGCTCGGACCATGCTCAACGAGAACTCTCTTTCAAAATATTTTAGGCAGAAGTTGTTTCCACAGCTTGCTATGTCTTAAACAGGGTCTCTATAAGGCCTATTCTAGAAAAGACCCTTTATGGGCTTTGGAATGGGAAAATCCCTAGTGTCAAATATTTTAGAGTCTTTGGGTGTAAGTGCTTCATCCTAAATACCAAGGTTCACTTGACAAATTCGATTCCAAATCCGATCTTGGTATATTCCTTGGATATTCATTAACTAGTAAAGCCTATAGGGTCTTTAACAAAAGAACACTAGCTGTAGAAAAATCCATGCATGTTAACTTTGATGAATCACTCCATCTCACAATCAATGTGGATGAGGATAATAAATTAGAAAAGCAATTGGATTCTCTCTCCTTAGAAAAACCTAGTTAAGATATTCAAAGAGAAACCATCATAGAGCCTTCGTCAAACCCTTTAGAATTAGCTCCAATAAAAGATGGAAATGATGATCTCCCTAAGGATTGGAGATATGTCAAAAATCATCCCATAGATGACATCCTAGGTGATCATACCTTAGGAGTCAAAACTAGAGCCTCTCTTAGAAATTTGTGTACTAATGTTGCATTCATCTCTCAAATATAACCTAAGAAATTTGAGGAAGCCGAGTTAGATGAGAATTGGATAGTAGCCATGCAAGAAGAGTTGAATCAATTTGAAAGGAACAATGTATGGGAACTTGTTCTAAGGCCTAAAGATCATCAAATTATAGGAACCAAATGGGTTTTTAAGAATAAGTTGGATGAAAATGGGATAGTTGTTAGAAACAATGCTAGATTGGTTGCCAAGGGGTACAGCCAAGAAGAATGAATAGATTTTGAGGAAACATTTGCTCCAGTAGCTCGCTTAGAGTCAATTAGGATGCTCTTAGCTTATTCTTGCTACAAGAACTTCACACTCTTTCAAATGGATGTAAAAAGTGCCTTTCTAAATGGATATATCATGGAATAAGTTTATGTAAAGCAACCCGTTTGTTTTGAAGCTTATGACAAGCATGATCACGTGTTCAAGCTCAAGAAAGCTCTATATGGACTTAAGCAAGCTCCTAGAGCTTGGTATGTAGGTTGAAGAATTTCCTTGAGAAAAGGAAGTTCAAAAAGGGTAAAACTGATTCAACTCTATTTACCATGCAAAAGGACAAAGACATACTCATTGTGCAGATCTATATTGATGATATTATATTCGGTTCAACGAATGTCTCACTGTATGATGAATTCTCCTCCCTAATGCAAAGTGAATTTAAGATGAGTATGATACGAGAGTTAAAATTCTTCCTAGGTTTTCAGATTAGTCAAAATCCAAATGGTATTTTCTTCTGTCAAGAAAAATATATTAAAGAGATTTATACTGAGTTCTTCTAAGCCAGCTAGAACCCAATGAGCACCACTACAAAATTGGACAAAGATGAAAATGGGTTAAGTATAGATATTAAAAAATATCGATGAATGATTGGTTCACTTCTATACTTGACCGCTAGTAGACCTGATATTCTGTTTAGTGTGTGCTTATGTACTAGATTCCAAGCCTCTCCAAAAGAATCTCACTTAAATGCAGTTAAAAGAATATTCAGATACCTAAGTGGAACTTATGATTTAGGATTATGGTATCCAAAAGGTACATCATTCGATCTTATAGGATATTATGATTTTGACTATGCTGGATGTCTTGTAGATAGGAAGAGCACTAGTGGAACGTGTCAATTCTTAGGAGAATCACTTGTCTCTTGATACTCCAAAAAGGAAAATTTTGTGGCACTTTCAACAGCCGAAAGTGAATACATTACTGCCGGTAGTTGTTGTGCACAAATGTTTTAGATGAAACAAACTCTAGAAGACTATAATCTGCTCTATGATAGGATTCCAATTAGATGTGATAATACAAGTGCTATAAACATCTCAAAGAACCCTATCCAACATTCTAGGACCAAACAGATAGATATTAGATATCACTTCATTCAAGATCATGTTCAAAAATGTGATATCAATTTGAAATTCGTAAACTCATCCGATCAATTAGTTGATATCTTCACAAAACCTTTGGATGAGAAAACTTTTAATAATATTCGAATTTGTTTAGGTATTATTAGGAGTGAAAAACCTTAAACGGTCGATATCATGTGTTCGTAAAAAATTATATCTCTCTGGAATGAACGGTTGAAAAATTGAGGCATTCTGAAGTATATCGACCGCGTCAATATATGAAGCGGACGATATGGGGAACGGTCGATATATGCATCGGACGATATCTGTTCTTAAATCTTTTAAATTAGCATTCGGATTACAGAGACCCTACTTATCGTCTAGAGTGCGAAAAACTTTCAAAAACCTCTCATCTTCTCTTGTCTCTCCAACGATTATTTCTCTAGTCTCCAGTCACCTTTCTAATCTCTACTCGATAAATGGCATCCTCCTCCAACGCCGAATTAACTTTTTCAAGGAAGAAGCAGAAGAGTGCACATCAAATAGATTTTTCACCTACCGTGCAACCTCTTTCTCTTCAATGGCCTTCTCCGCAATTTATCAATGAGGCTGCATTTAAAAGGTATTATGAAGATTTTGAATAGAAGCCTCTAATTAGAAGTCGAGGAGTTGTGTTTAATGACCTTTATGGGTTACATCTGGAGAAGTCTCTCCATGAAATGGGGTTATTAGGACTGTTTGAACTAGGCACATCTTACTGCGAAACCCCAATTAGAATGTTTTATGCAAATCTAGAACACTCCCCTACGCCTCTTGTTATCCGTAGCTATGTGTATGGAAGGCACATCGAGCTGACTCAATAAAAGATTCATGAACTGCTCAATTGTGAGTTTCTAAATGATATGTCCAAATATTTTGAGATTTTCAAGGATCCTCCCTTCGTTGGAAAACCAGAGGGACTTGTTTTAGCTAAAGAAATTTCCAAGGATCCAAACAACACTTCCCTGAGGCTCAATGGCAAGGATTTTAATATTAGGGCCAGAGTCTTTCATCAGATGATTAATTACAACATCCTTCCAAGAGATGGCCATCGAGACCACGTCAGTGGCATGGATCATGAATCCAAAGTTGTAAGGCAATAGATCGACGCCCGTGAAGTTCGATCAAGAAATCTCGTTGAGGAGAAGAAAATGATCTTCAAGGAGGAAATCTTGAAGCGTGGACGTAGGCAAGGTTGGCCGAACCACGTAAAAATATCGATGTCAATCTCTTTCTCTTACTCTTACTTTTAAGTGTTTGTTATTAATTGCACACAAAGAGAAAAGATAAGATAAAACTAATTTGCATTGTTAAAAACAATTAGGTTAAGAAATTTCTAATTCACCCCCCCCCCCCCCCCCTCCTCTTAGACAATCACGATCCTACAAGTCATATTCCTTAGAGAAAGGGACTATGAGGCACACCTCACGGTCCACCTCACGGGACGGCCATATCTAATCCCCAACTCCTCCCATCTCTTAATTACGTATCTTTTCATTTCGTATCCTCTTCACTTATTTATTGTTAGAAGGAATAGGCATACGTCACAGACCACCTCACAGGATGACCATATTCCTCAGAGAAAGGGATAGGAGGCACACCTCACGGTCCACCTCACGGGACGACCATACCTAATCCCCAACTCCACCCATCTCTTAATTATGTATCTTATCATTTCGTTCGTCATCGTTTACACCTTACCATGCTAGTTCGTAAAACCATGGAAATTCATTTTTGTCTAACTATCGTCTTTTCAAAAACCATGATGCATGCTATATAAACACACAATACATACGCATAAACCATAAGCATACACATAACCTTATCGAACTGTGATATAGGCCCGAAGGCAAAATGCATGCATACACTACTTACCTGGCATCCTTAGAAAATCTCATAACCCTACGCTAAGCCAAGGAAATATAGAAACCTAAAATCATAACACATTTCGTTAATTCAACCTCCTCTACACCCACTTCATAAAACTCATAAGAGACAGGTAACAATTCTCCCAAACTTAGCTAAACCCAAAATTCCACTATTTTTGGACCAATTTTCTCAAATGCATATCTAATCCGATACTTATCCATTTTGGACGATTCGAGGTGCTACGACTTTATGAACTAATGCAAATGGCTTGGTCGAATCTAGCCAAAACCGAAATGCCCTACACATGCCCTACAAATTCCAAAATTTTCACATCATTTAACAATTAACACTTCTTTTCTCTCCACTTACACCTTTACACGATTATATAGCATCCAAAAATAGGGAAAAATCCAACTAAGAACTCTATTTTTATGCAATCCTAAACCCTCATTCAAAACCCTAACCTAAACCCTCCCAATACACAACCTATCACACTCCCTCAACCTCCCTTAAGCTTAGAAATCAAAACCCATAAGAAAAGTGTTAGAAGTTTACCTTGGATTGAAGAAAAGGAGGGAAAAAATCAGATGAGAGGGAGAGGTGAACTTTCTGCATAATTCGTGGAGGGAGAGAGAAAAATTGGGGGAAGAAAGGGTTTTTACCCTCTTTTACGTGAAAGCCACATTTCTTTCTCCCTTTTTATTGCCCATTTTCTTTTATTCATTTTACTTTCACATCATTTTATTTCTTTTTCTCATTTCCATTTCCATTCAAATCATAAATAATCAAGCATTCTTTATAATTAAGCCGATAAATTCTCGGGTGTTACAAGTGTACTTATTTTGGTCGTTTCCTTCTCTCTTTATATGTTATGATATGATTATTACTGAGGATGAAGTGGATAGAATAGCTAAGTTAAAGCTATACTTGGCTCGTGATTTTGAGATGTCTTGGGTTCTCTCATTGTTTTATGGGAATTGAAGTACCTTACTCTCCTCGTGGTTATATTCTTTCCCAATCCAATTACACTGCTAACATTCTTGAACAAGCTCGTTTATCTGATACTCGCACAGTTTATATGCCTCTTGAACTTAATGCTCGGTATTCTCCTTCAAATGGTATTCCAATATCATATCCTTCTCTATACCATATATTAGTTGGTTACTTAGTCTACCTAACTATTACTAGACTTGATATTGCTTATGCAGTTCATATTGTTAGTCAGTTTGTTGCTTCTCCTACTACAATTCATTGGGCAGTTGTGCTTCGTATTCTTCGGTAACTTAGGGCACCCAATTTCAAAGTCTACATTTCTTCTCCACTTCTGCTCTAGAGCTACGTGCCTACTCAGATGTAGATTGGGGTGGTGATCCTTCTGATCGCAAGTCTACTACTAGTTTTTGTATATTTTTTGGTGATTCTCTTATTCCTTAGAAGAGAAAAAAACAAGATGTTCTTTCTTGCTCATTTACAGAAGCAAAATATCATGCAATTGCATTGCAAAATTTTATGACTACATAACACAGCACACCAAGCAACCTATACTGTGCAAGGAAAAATTATCTTTTCATATGGTGAACCTATGCATATAGGTAGAATAAAATGAAGAAAATACATCGAACACCTAAAACCTATGAACAAGAATGGAAGAGATTATCAATGCAAAGAAAAACTTATACAGCTAATTACTAAACTATACCTTAAACGTAGCCAACACAATGTTTCCTATTTTTTTTACAAGTTCAAGACAAATTGGTTAATCACAAATAAAGGAAAAACATTAGTGCAGGTCACTGACTTTTTCAATTCTTGGAGGTATGCTAGAATTGGAACTTCCTCCTTGAATTATTAGAGTGGTTTGGGCTTTTCTAATGTAAAGATTTGATTTTTGGGCATAAATCATGTTAATTATGGGTAGAAATCATGCTTTTGGATATTTCTAAGAGTCATGGACAGTTTGGAAGAAAACCTAATCAAAACAGAGAAAATTGGATGTGAAAACCAGTGATTGATGTCAAGGAAGATGATGCCAAGCCACTGCTCAACACCATGATGATTTGAGACTCGACCAGAATTGGCGTTAGCAAATTAAACGCCAAGTCGCGCTCGAGGATGTTAATAGCGGCTAGGCCATGGTGGGCCATGACTCAGGATGTGTTAGCTTCAGCTCAGACTCTCTTGGGTCGCAGCTGAGGATGGTTGGGTCATAGTACATGTGTTTTTTGCCTTGATTTAGTTTTCGATTCAATCGTTCTAAGGTCATTTTTAGCCTAAAAATTTGAGATTCAAAGCATGGAATATCAATTCTGATATTTATAATGGTATGATGATTAGGTATCGAAACTTTAAACAAAATTTTTGGACTTTTTGGACTTTTTGGATTCTTAGACTTCGAACTCTAGTTGGCCCATATCAAGGTAGGGGTTTAAATTCTATGTCTAATAGTTTTTCATAAATCTTATTCTAAAATGTATTCTCATATAAAATGACATATTCATTTTATGACCCGAAAATGCAAGTGCGCAGTGAGCGTGGGGGCGCACGCACCGGATGCTGGGGCTGCGCCAATTTTGATGTTTTGGCATCTTTTTGCAACTCCAAGTCTCTCCATGCAATTCTATGCATCTCCATGCATATCCATAAAACTCCATGCATCTACAGGGTTTTCTGTTCATGTTTTGATGACTCTTTCTCTTGATTTTTTATGACCAAATCATGTGATTTTTTGTAGTTTGGGTTTCCTCTGTCTTCTAATAGATCATGGTGTTTTGGCTTTGAGCTTGGTTGTACCTTTGTTTGCATCATTCCTTCTCTCTTCGAAAAGATTTGTCCTCGAATCTCCTACATCATATAAAGATAAGTCAATAACATTACCATATTTTTTAGGTAAGTTGATCTTATAGGCATCGTTGTCACGACCCGAAGGCGGGCCTAACAGAACGCCGTGCTCAACGACCCAATCCTCAGGGAGGACCTGATCATTCAGCCCAAGATTTAGTTCGCAGCGGAAGACTTAAACAATTAATCAAAAACCAAGATCTGCACAGTGACTACAGGTATAATAGTGCGATAAAAGAAATAGAAGTTCAATAAGATTTACAAGTCAATATCCAAAACCAATAAACTACTACAAGACAAGTCTAACTAAAGTTAAGTCTTTACCAGAGATTCAACTAAACACTCAAATGCAGAAAGAAATAAGTATAGGTAACAGCTCCTAAGTCTCAGCTACTAACTGCTCTTATTCTTTATTGGAACGAGGAAGGGGTCGTTTGGGTGAGTGACTAACTCAATAGGAATGCTATATTAAATTCATGTGAAACTTCTTTTATCTTTTTTTTCAAAACATCATTTTGTTGAAAACTCATTTTCACCATTTAAAGAAAACAGGCTCCACGAGCCAATAATGAGCCATTAAGTAAAACTTTTATCGCGTACATGGACAACTATACAAAAATAGGTCATTATCGTACATTTCATTTAAAAATCATCTCCGTGAAAAAGGATGGTCACTCACCCAACGACCCATTCCGGCACATAAACAAAGAAAGGCGGCGACCGAAGTGCAACAACACCTCAAGAGTCAGAAAAAAGAATCGAGTAACGTGTGATCCGAAGATCCAACTCCGTCACCCGGGTTTTCGGTGAACAATGGTCATCCGCGAAGCAACTCGAATAATCGATAATAAACAATAATAATATCCTGATCAGGTTTAAGGATTAGAAATCCAAGAAGCGCGTCATCACCGCCCTATTACCCATTTTGTGACGTGCATATAAGACAACTTTCACGTAGCAGAATGTGTACTAGGATGTCCTCCTGATACTTTGACACAGAGACCGTCCAAAGTATCACGAGGATCCATCCTCTATCATAATAATAATAAAATCATGAATCAATGATAAACATGTAAATCATACATATATATACATATAAAAGGCTAAAGTGCTGGCAACCAGGCCTCGTCAGGTTTTCATGGGTGATAGCTCACTAAAATAAGATTTTCTTAAAAATCATGCAATGCAATGCAAATAATATAAAACTCCTACCTTTACGTCGAGCGTTTCTTCTACCAACTTGAGGCGCAACCTCAGCAATTGGCTCGAAGTCCTCGAAGTCGTCTGAGTCGAATATAAAACCAAAGTTAAGATTATTCAACTTAACATTAAGGGGAGACACTAGGATTGCTCCTAAATCGGAACTAAGAACTCAATCCTTAACACTATAAATAGCCGCGAACTTTATGAAGGACTTCCTTCAAAAATAAACTGTGCGGTCGAGATTTTATGAGGGACCGGTCGACACTTATAAGTGGGTGTCAACACTTAGAACAATCGGGTTGGTCGCCATCAACACTTACTTTAAGCGATTAACACTTGAAGCTCTCGGGTTTAATCATCAAATGGCCTAGCGGTCGACACTTCATCAACAAATGTCGACCTTGCTCGGTCGACACTTCCACTACCCCAAACTTTCGAGTTTCAATCCATTTACGCTAGCGGTCGACACTTCCATTGAAGTGTTGACACTTACAGCTCTCTGTTCTCAGCGTAAGGCTTAAAGTGTCTATCGATCGTCCACAGTGGTCGACACTTTGGCGATTTCAAGCGATGAGAAGTCATGGAAATTGCTCCCATTTGCCAGTTTTGGCCTCTAAACAACGATAACACCTACACACACTCTTAATAAACTAATATAGCCAGAAAGATTAGATGGAATCGAGCTCCATTGCTCGAATCCATCCCCAATCTAAAACTCTAAGCTTCAATTACAAAAATAGAGTCGAAAATTTACCCTCGTTCAAAATCTTTTCACAAAAGGTGGTGTACGAAGTCTCACAAACCATCTCTTAGCCACCGAACATGACAAAATGTACAAAGCAGAATCGACCCTTTCTCCCTCTCTTTGGCGGCTCCAAGCAAAATGGGAATAGAGTTTTTTCTATTATCAAATTTCTACAAATTTGTACTTTAATCTCACAACTAAAATAATTTACAAATATCGCCCAAACTTAATATTACATTAAAAAAATTCATAAAAATACTGGTTTTAACAATCGTCATTTATGCGTTCAAGAACATAACACGATCTATCTCCTCATGGATTCGACTTGTTTTTCTATTTATTTGGAAACCTTTCTTTTCGAAGATGTAGCCAAACCCAAGCTCCGGGTTCAAAAACAAATCTTGTCGTTGCATGAAATTTCTTAATAAATTCATCTATTTTCCTTTCGTGCACAAGAGAAAACTTATTAATAAACAAAATTAATAAATTCAACGGATTTAATGAATTAAAATCATCAATAATATCAATCAATAAATAATATCTAATAGAATTTAAATCATTTAAAACGTTAAAATCTGATTTGAAGTTCTCAAAATGTGCATCAAATTTTTTGTCATAAACCAAGTTGTGTGCCAAGTAATTAATGACAAATTTTTCAATAAAATATTTCAACATATTACTTATCATTATCGTATTAGGTGCAATAGATAAATCATATGGTCTTACCAACTACTCAAACATATTTGATGTTTCTGGTTGACTTGGAACTAATGTACTTGGTATGACATCTTGCTTCTCAACCTCTTTTAACAAGGAAATTTTCATTCGAAACTGCTCGAGAATTTTATGTTTATTTTTTTGCAAAAGAAAAGAAATAACATTTTGAAAAAAACTTGGTAAGTCATTAGATGATAAATAAACATCTTTATATAGAAGCAAAATCATTTCACGTTTATCTTCACTTTTGTTCATCAAAACAATTTATTTATCACTCGTCTTTTGTTCCCCTTGGTTTTTCTCACATTTTCCTCGATTTTTCTCTCTTTCTCCCTATGTTTCTCATCACTTCTTGTACTCTTTTCAACTATTTTTCTTTCTTTACTTTCTTTCTCTCTCTCGGTCTTTTGTTCAACTTCATTTTTTTCACCTTTTTTTTTCACCCTCTCGACCTTAATGATTTGAAATTCCTTTTGCGAGATGTCTTTCAGTCTTCAAATTTAATTTTTGAACCAACAATGTACTTGTCACATTAATGCAACTTCCACTATCGATGATCAAACTACACACCTTGTTGTTGACATGGCATCTAGTATAAAATATATTCTCTATTTGTACTTTGTCGTGATCATCCTTAACTTGTACATCTAGTGCTCTCTTCGTGACTAACAATTCACCTTTAACTGGTTCTTCCACATCCACATCACTACAATCCTTTAGTGGTGGCATCTCGTTATCACTTGAATTCCTGCTTTCCACATCTCCATTGTCCATCAAAACCATTGCTCGTTTGTTCGGACAATTCGAAGCGATATGTCCAAATCATTGGCACCAAAATTACTTGATTTCTCTAGTGTGGGTTGGTGTAAGAATTTTGGCCTTACCTTTTTTGTGGAGCAACTTCAGTGGTTGCAGACTTACCCTTGGGATCTTCCCTTGGATTCGACTTTTCATCTTTCCAACTTGATTTCCAAGAATTATTTGAAGTCGTTCCTACCTTTGTGCTTCTTTTCACTTTTAGTTGTCGCTCTATTTTTATTGCCTTATGTAGCAACTTTTTCATATCGATGTAGTGTTGCAAATCTACTATATCCGCAACTTCTCGATTTAATTCTCTAAAAAAATCTCGCCATTATGGCTTTCCCATCCTCAACGATGTTAGCCCTTATCATAGTGACTTTCATCTCCTTGTAATATTCTTCTACACTCTTAAATCTTTGAATTAAACTTTGGATCTTACAGCACAAATCCCTATAATAGTGTGTCGGAACGTACCTTTTTTCTCATAAGTGCCTTCACACTTTCCCATGTGCAAATTGGTGGCTCTCTAATATGTCTTTGATTCTTGACCAATTAGTCCCACCAAATACTTGTTTAGTCAATGAACTTCATTGTAACCAACTTAATCTTTTTCTCTTCAATATAGTTTTGACATTCGAACAACGAATCCACTTTTCGTTCACATTCCAAGAAAGTCTCGGGATCACTTTTCCCTTGGAAGAAAGAAATATTTATCTTAATGTGGCGTAGGTCATCGTTCTCTCGATCTAACTTATCATACTTTTCTCTTCGATATGGTCTATCCTTGTTCTCAAACTCGTTTTCGTCGTTAACTCTCCTTACATGAGAGCACTTAGGTGATGGTATTTCCAACCATTTCATCCTTCTTCTAAGAGCCATATATTGATCTTGTATGGCCTTCATGAACACTTTTAATTCCATTTCACTCTCCTCCCCACTCATGATTTTCGAAACAATAAATCAAAATAAGTAAACAATAAATGGAAAATATCAATATAAGCAAATGTTAAACAATAAATAATAAGCGAATAAATGAACCATTCATGTCCCTCACGTGTTTACACTCGTTCAATAATCACTACACTCGTGTTTCTCTCGAAATTTGGCTTTTATAAAATAAGCTCACCCTCTTTCCTCTTACCACTCAATCTCCTCTTTTGGTTCTTAACGTAAGAACTCAATCAAGAGACAATTCAACAAATGCAACTAGAAAATTTCAAAATTTTCAAACTTTAAATCCGTTCAAGAATGACTAGAATCAAGTCACTAAGGCGTTCACCATAATCAATCTTAGGATATAATGTTTTGAAGAATTTGATGCTCAATGAGTATATAAAGAAATTACCAGAGGTGATATCTTAAAACAACTAAGGTATTCACGAGAATAGAAATTTCCCAGTAATATAAAAAAATTTACATAATTAGGTTAATAACTGGATATTTGGCATAATATGATTTCTAAAGGGTATGAGAAATCAATACATGCGAAAATCAACCCAATAAGGCTCATGATACTCAAGATTTAACGAATCAAAATTTTTCCAAGGAATTTTGAAACTTGCAAAAATAGAAAACCGATTGCATATTCGGATTCTAGAGATCGAGATACACGACAGTATCTACTTTGCGAAAGTTTCCAACCACCTTTTTTTTTAGATTGAAAGAAATCTCGAAAACTTGAGAATTTCTAAAAGAATAACATTTTTTTTTTAATTTGAATAAGACAATGAAAAATAGATGGAAAACAGTAAAGATAGCACCTTGAATCGTAGGAGTATTCGCTTTGATACCAAATGATGTGAACCTAGGATTTTAAAGAATTTGAGACCCGACAACAACGCAAAATAATCACATAAACGTCTTTATCATTCAAGAGGATAGAAGATTGACCCGAACCAAACTTAATAGTTGAATTGATAGTTTGATTTTTTTCAAGCAAACACTTGAAACAGATCAAGTTCCTTAATAAGAACTTAATAAGAGAGTTCAAAAATCTCAGCAAAAAACATAAGCTCAATTTTCATAAAATTTCAAAGTGTCTCCAAAGAGTTACAACTCTAATGTTTAAATAGAATACAAACAAACCCTAAAAATAATAGTAAATAGTCTAAAATATCTCTAAAAATATTATAAAAAGCAATCTAAAGTTAAGGGAGTTTAACTAATACATAAAAATAGGAAGAAAATCATGGAAAAATGAAAAAAGGAAAGTTTGGTAGCGGAGGATCGTACTTGGATACGATAGGGCGCTCAGGCGCTGGGCATGGGGCATGAATGCGGGCGCACGCAGCCTGCTGAGTGTGTGCCAAAGGCGCTCTCTGGGCATGCACCAGATGTTAGGGTTGTGCCAATTTTGATGTTTTGGCATATTTTTGCAATTTCAACCCTCTCCATGCAATTCCATGCATCTCCATGCATATCTATAGTTTTTTATTCATATTGTGATTGCTCTTTCTCTTGGCTTTTCATGACTAAATCATGTAGTTTTTTGTATTTCGGGTTTCCTCTGTTTTCTAATCGATCATTGTCCTTATCTTGAGCTTGGTTGTACCTTTGTTTACATCACTCATCCTCAAATTACTTCTAAAATTCTTCTCGAATCTCTAACCTATCATTATACTTTCATTAGTATAATATTTTAAAATACTAAACTTTTAATGATGGACCTCTTAATTGGGATAAACCCATCTCGCGATCATTCTGAAAAATATTCAGAATTTTTCCATCCCTACATCATGTTTTCCAGCCATATGCAACCGACCCTAAATCCAGCACCATTATAATTTAATATTCAGAATTTTTCTGAATTAAACTCATTAACGAAATTCATTAAAATCTCAAAATTTTGAATATAACTATAATTTTCTTTTTAAAATCCAATTAACTGAGCTCCCTAAATAATGGAACACTATGATAACTCACCTTATAAAGATAATGACAACTCAAATTCTGTTGATTATTAGGGTCCAACCTATACTAGTAGGGGTGCACAATCACACATCGCTTGGAATAGTACAAAGTGAAGAGTAAAGGATTTATTAGTAGAAATATCCTCATTACGGAGTATAATGTGTTTTGGGATTAATTTCAAGAACAAAACTGTAACGACCCCGGCCAGGAGCCGTCACGTGTTCATATTCTTTCATTAATCGTCTGCTTGACTTTTACTAATATTACATTCACTTACTATCTCTCAACAGACTTTCACATTTTACATATACTTTTTTTTTTAAACTGGTATAGAGACCAGAACCAATTAAGGAAACGGGTTTTCTCGTGCCCTTCTTTTTTCCTTCTTTCTCGTATTTCTTTATCGGTATTTTTCTGATGTTAGTTACAAGTGGCGATTAGGACGTCTAAAGTCATAAAACTGACAGAGACTTCATGTTGCAGTGGTTTTCGAAAATCAGGGTTTGATTATTCGAAAGATATCGATCGATTTCAGGAGTGTAATTCGGTGAGTGAAATTGCAGCTTTTGGGAGAGAAGAAAAGGTTTTTGTTTTGTTTTTATTTGTTCTCTGCCGTGTGAAGAACAGGGAAAGTGTGTGAAGAACAGAAAGTAGACCAGGAGAAAATAAAAAAAAAAAAAAAAAAAAAAAAAAAAAGGAGAAAAGCAAAGTTTTTGCTTTTCTGTATTTGTCTTCTTCCACAGAGAAGAAGAGTGCCGAGCCACAGCCCGACGCGAAGAAGAAACAGAGGGGAAGAGGGAGGAGTGCCAGAGCCGCGCCGACGAACAGAGGCCCGTAGACGCCGCTGCCGACGCGCCAAGAGAGATCGCCGCCGCCGTTTTGAGGAAGGAAACGAAGCAGACCGATTCTATGCGCTCGCCACCGCACCCGCCGTCGCACGCGCGAGAGGAGGAGGGAAGTCGATCGCCTGGAAACCGACCACCCGTGCACATCGTGTTCGGACCAGATAGAAAGAGGTAATTTTTTTTTTCGGTTGATAGAGAGAAGGAAGAATTTTCTCTTTGTGTTTGCTGGGAACTGACGGTGAAGAAACACAAGAGAAAGGAGCTGTTTTTCTTCATGAAATTTGGAGTTTGAAGGTGGAACTTTCTCAACAGAGATGAAAAGGATTTTGCGTTTTTATGAATTTGTTGGCGGCGT